>JBAHVR010000186.1:62500-125000 GCA_036898135.1 Oncomelania hupensis
GAAATTTTTACAACACAAGCAAGAACCTATATCAATATGTTTGAGAATGGTATTCAGATTTTTTTTTGTAACCAATGAATCACGCTGCTGGATACTAAAGTACTCACATATTTGTCCACGATCTCTTAGCTGAGGTTTTTTAGAGAGACAACAATTTTCAATCAATCAAGGACAAATATGTTGTCCACGGTCCGAAATGAGTTAAAAAATATAATAATATAAATATAAAAACCTTACCCAAAAAAATATATAAAATGATGAAAAAAAAGTACCTGACATAAAGGCTTGTGTCCATATGCATGAAAAACAGGAATTGCCATTTCAAGTTTTCCAAGCAGCTCAGGATAATGCACCTATAACAAATAATTTTTTTGTAAGACTCTATTATGAATAACTGTCATTTAGATGAAAACAAAAAGAAAAGAAAATAATTTTAAATTTTAATTTGTGAATAGGTTTAAAATCATATTATATTTTACATTGAATTGAATGCATAGAAGGATTGAATAAAAAACCAACAATATTTTTAGGGTTGGTCTGATAAATGTTTCATGCAATTGCTAGAAATTTTATCAAATAAAAGATGTACCATCCTATAAAAGAGGGATTTGTTTGTTTGATCATTGCTTTTAAGGTAAAATTAACTAACTGCACAGATTTATAACAGGGCCACTCAACAGGGCAGGACAAATAGGATATGACATCATTCAAATTAAGACAATACACATGACAGTCCCCTCACTGTTTTCGTAAGTTTTTGTGTCAGCTACAAGTCTCTCAACAACTCTTCTCCTATCTTCCTATCCAACTCACTTCATCTCTACACACCTTCTCACTCTCTCTTGACTGCACTGCACCTCCTTGACTTGTTCGTAAACTTTAAAGTTTGTCCATCAGTTCTGTGATACTGAGTAGATTTTATGTCTTTATTGAGAGTCTGTTGTCTTGTGTGTGTGATTGTGCTCGTTCAGCAGTGTGTCTATTTGAGACAAGAATACATAGTTTGTATTGTAAAGATATGTTCTCAGACAATTGGTATTAAGCAAAGGGACCTTAGGTCTTATTGTATAAGCAATTATTTAGGAAAGGTTCTCGTATATTGGAACTAAAAATCATGTTTTGGCTAGATAACCTATCATAACGCAGTTATAAAACGTTGTTATGTAAGTCTGTACAAACAATGAACATTTAAATTCATTTGTGCCATCTGCAGTTCAGTTGCTAAACAAATATAGTACTTAACGTTCCTTGATTCAAAGCTGTGTGTGTGGGAGTTAGTTGTGTATGTATTGTCAGTTGAGTTAACCATCTGTGAAAAATGCTGAATAACTTTTACTTTTAAACAAGTGAATTATTTCATCTATTATTTAATTAATATTGAGCATTTTCCTTGTCAAAATTGCCCTTGTGGATCAGTCAGTTAATTTCTAAATTTGACTTTGAAATTCCGTATTCTAAAATGATAGAAGAAAGTTTTGGAAAATAAATGTGACTGGGCCAGAGGAAAGAAACAAAAAAGGGCAGAAAAGGCATTTGGGTCTTTATTTTACTGATTATCTACATGATGAACATGCAGCGCCAAAACAGGGCTAAAAGGCATTCCTAGCAAAGTTTTATATTTGGTGCCTCAGTTCAAAAAACCTATTCAGTTGGTATATGCTTATCTTACACCACTTACTGGGCAAACCAAACCTGTTTTATGTCAACAAAAAACAGTCATGAGAATTTTACCCTGATAATTAATTTCATAGAATAACAAAATAAAAATGTAAGTGGTAAATCACCTGTACATGTGGTCCAAACTGACAAGCCACATCATAAACAGCAGTTATTTTTTCAGCTTGAGAAAACTGCGGAAGTTTCATTATTTCTTGGAGGAGAAAAACTGGATAGGCAAATCTGACAAGAAAATAAATAATCACAAAAAAATTTATAACAAGATTAAGCAAATTTACTATTAAAAAAAATAAATAAATAAATTCAGCAAATACCCAGCAGATACAAAAAATACATTTATACATTTAAGTAACGACAAGCCACATTAATTCAATAACTGTGGTCTTTATGAGGTATTAGTCCTCAAGAATAGTAACAGATTTTAACATGTTCTTCCTGGAAGGATTACCAAATAACTTTTTTCTTTCATTAAATAAAAAAAAAAAAAACAGCACACACACACAACAATTGATTGCTTTTTGGGGGGATATTATCAACTTGTATTATGGCAATACGGTCTATGGTTTCTAGCATAACCTGGCCTGTGGCTGGACATTTAGTATCACAATACATGTAAGCATGACTTGCAGTTGCAGTCTCTTACCCTTTTTGTTTGGTTATAAAACACTTACAAAATAAAAATATAGTCTCATAACAGTAATTGTTGTCCTCTAGTGATAAAACAGCTTTACATTTCTTGTCATTTATCATTTTAACATTACCTTTCCCCATGCTTAAGGTTGCAAAACAGGAGTGGGATATCATGTCTGCATGCTGAGCCAAGCACACCTTTCTCATCCAATTTCAATGTCTTTCCCTTTGACCTAAGCATGGATCCTGCTTGAAAGTCACTACATGACTGAAAATAAAATGTCAATATTCTTATTAGAATTTGTTACCACAAACTTGTTACCACTGCAACAAATGCATCAGCAGCACTCTTTTTGGGAACATGAATTATTTTGAAATTAGACGTTTCCATGGATGAAGCAACAGTAAACCTTATCTTCCACCCCTCAAGGCATAAAGGGTAGGACACAATCAGTGTTGCTTGGCAAATAGTATAAGGTGCCTCCTCCTTTGACTCAAATAAATGAATAAATGTTGCTTTACTTTTCAGTAGTCAGCTTAGCACATTAGCGATGGGTTAAGGTGAATTAAAGATGTACTACAGTCAAAAACGATAACTGGCCCAAAAATAGTACTTAATACAATTATATCGCTAGATCTAAATTAATTAATAACAGTACAAATTTTTTTAATCTAACCACCTGCTATAAAACCTATAGAAACAGTAAGAAGGCTGCGCAAGCTGACATATATTATGTTGGGGACATTGAAAAACTTGAAACTTTGAAATACAAGTGCAAAAGACTAATTTTATTGTAGGAAGATCTTTTATATGGTATAATAAAGAACAATAAAACTTATACTCATGAATAAACATTCAACACTTTTGTATTATAATGGTCAGTTTAAACATAAATGGCAATATAAATAAATATATTTTACCTGGATATTTCTTGCAGTTACACTTATTTTATCTGCAACAAAGGCATCAACAGAACTCTGCTGGATAAAATATCGCCCTTGGAGCTTGGGTGGTGCACTGCTGGAGCCAGCTGCCCGTTTTCTCACCAAGCCGAAGTTACCGTCAATACAAACAACCTTTGCTTGTGCCTGCACAAAGAAAAAAACAAAGAAACAAAATTAATGTACAGTTCTAGAACTTAGTAAAAAGAAATAAACAACACCTGAAGATTATTACATAAATGGACAAGCACAATCAAGCTTTTTTTAATCTCTTGATCTAAAATAATGTGTCATAATTACCATATCTCCATGGCATGGAGGGTACAAGGTTCCATCATCCATCTTTGAGGGACTCATAATATTTGCAGATGCTTTCAGCTGTTGCTTAAAATAAGAGTACTCATCTACACAGTCTCTTATTATAGCTCGATACACCTGTTAATTATAAAAAAAAATGGGGAAAAAAACAAGTCACCATATACAGACTTCAATAATAATATTAAAAATTATTAAAGTTAATACCAGAAAAAAATAAAACATACACCTATCATTTTAGAAAAATGATAAGTCAATGAATGATATGATAAATATGATAAATCACTCTATTTCTATTCAGAAGCCCCCCCCACCCCACCCTACACCTTAAAAAAAACATTTTCGCTGCCAGACTTAATGTGAATTTTTGCTACAAATTCTACAGGCGACTTTAGTTCACTTAGTCTTATACAGTGTGTGCATTGACTCTCTATTTTGGAAAAATGAACATTTTGAAATTAGACGTTTCCATGGATCCTTCACCCCTCAAGGCAATTTAGATTGATAGGACACAATCGGTGTCACTTGGCAAATAAATTTGACTCAAATAAATGAATAAACGCTGCTTTACTTTTCAGTAGTCAAGCAGTCACCTTAGCATATTAGGAATGGTTAAGAGGAACTAAGCACTATGTTGGGGACAATGAGAACTTTAAAACTTCAAATACAAGTGCAGAAGATCAAATAAGTTTTCTAAAATGCCTTTCCAAACTGATGTATAAACAGGGAATCTCAAATATGGTTGTGATAGAGCTAAGACGGTGTTTTCTTGTTTGTTTGACAATTGATTTTAGGATCCAGTTAACTGCTTAGAGTGGTATCAGGATCACTGGAAATGACAGGACAGAACAGGAAAACACAACACACATGACAGCTTCATGTTTACACGGTTATTAGGTTAGGAGGAGCTGAAAATACTTAGTATTCATCATAATTTTTCTAAATCCTTATAGTAATACCTAGTTAACAGGAAAACAACTGGTGTGACTTCATGAACACTGAATCTTAGCATTTAGTCAAATCCAACAACAATCAATTGAAATCTTAAAACATATTACTATATCTATTATTTTTTAAATATTTAAAACTTAATTCACTACGGTGTCAATAGAAGACTCAAACTAAGCCAAAATATTTACTCAACCTTTACACCCTAATTTATTTTATCAAACTTTATGTCACTCACCATGGTCAGTCTTTGTGGAGAATTTACATTTCCTCTGGCAGCAACAGCATCAATAAATTTTTGTGTTGACACGTGGCCTTCTAGTTGAAGTACCAAACCCCATTCCATTAAGTCCAGATGAATGGCAACTGTGGGTTCTTTAGGTGAGGCTGCCCACAATTGGTGCCGCAACAGTGTGACCAAATAGTCTTCACAAGGGCACACCTCAATCTCGATATAATGGGAACGGCCTAAAGGGAGGAAAAATAAATACTGTTGCATTACCAGCAATAATATGCAATATTAAAATATTAAATATTTTTTTAACTGTAAAAATAAAAAATGTAAAAAAAAACCACCCAACTAACAACAATAATAAAAATAGAAACACAACCCAAAATGTGTTATAAGGCTAGTTACATAAAATAACTCTAAATGAAGTGCATACTGTAGTTTGTGTGTTGAAATGTTTCCTTAAGTTCTTTGTCTTTTAAAATAAGTATTAAAAAGTAAAAGGCAAGGGTAAACGTTTAAGCCTTCACAGTTATCCACATTTCCCAAAAACATCTATACTGACTGAACTACTAAAATGTCTGACTGGAATCACCACTAACTGGTTGCAATGTCCAATTAAATTACAGAACATTTTATTGGCGTCCCAATTTGCGATGAGAAAGGAAACACTGATGGACCAATAATGAAGCACACAGTACATACCAGTTCTGTTAATTCAAATATATAGGAGCCAGTAAGCAAACATTCTAGTCATTTCTAATATCAATAGGTATACAAAGGTATGCAATACGAGTGTTTTATATTTTATTTTTACAAATATTTTTAAATAGCTTACATTATTTAGACTTAAAGTACATTTAAGGATATAACATCCTGCTGAGATTTAATGTTTGAGACTTTTATCTTAAATCTTAGTGAACTTGTGAACAAATGTGCATCATTGCTTGCTAACACTATATAGGAATTTATATAGATAAATTAATAGCACATTGTGCATTATTTATTTACAACAAGTTAGTCATACCGTTTCGGTCAATAGCTTGTATTTTTTTCTTGGTTATAGCACCACAATGATGTCCATCACCCCTAGACCAACAGCCTAGGTTTGCCTCATAGAATACAAAGATAAAATCCTGCAAAAAATAGTTAGGTTAGGTTAACACTAACAGATTTTGACATGGCTCAATGTGATGAAATAGATTATTTTCTTGCTTTATTTTATGTGATTGCTATGTTAAAACTCTAAACTAATTTAGTAAACGCTTTTTTGTAAGTCACAAATAATAAATATAAATTATAAAAGAAATGTATTATATTTTTTAACCAAACACATAAATTATACCTTCCACACTTCAGGATAGTGAAGTCTAGTATGCTGGTGTACTAGTGAATAACAGTCGTGGCAGAAGAGTGCTTGGGGCCCACAATCCAAACAACGAATGATGTGTTTTTCAGTCTTTTTACAGATGCAGCACACTGAAGAGGGTGGTGACATATTTTGGATTGTGTAGTCTACAAGCACATTCCGTATTTCTCTCCAGTTCTGCTCTCGTCTCTCTTTCACTTTTTGCCATGTTGTTTTTCTTCCTGGGTTTCCTGGAATTATGAAAACAAAATTGCTTCATTAGAAATAAGAATTACAGTACAGCCTATAGAAAAGTTTAATGCAGTAAAAATACATTTTTTAGGACATGCATTTAATAGCAACAATGGGAAACAAAACCTAGATATTTAGGGACTGAGGTAGAAAATTCTGCAAACCGCTACCCTACATGGATTTTTTTGACCAGTGTTCCCTCAACAAACAAAAAATGAGAGTCCTTGGGACTCCCAGGTATAAAATTTTAAGAGTCCTTGTGCAAATTTTGAGAGTCCCCAAATCGGAAAAAGAAATGTAAAAACAAGTCCAAGCCTCACTTTTTTTTTTACTCTGTTAAAGCGTCACATTAGTTATCATAAACATATAAAACCAAAAAATTAAAACATGTATTAAATGTTTATTTAAGCCTAGATAGAATCAAAGAATGGATTCACGAAGATTTTTTCTGTTCAGTGAATGGGTTGCTTGGAGGAAGTTTACAATGCGCGCGCATGCGATTTTTAAGGACGACAACTCCCGGCACAATCTTTAATCGTCTGCATTGTTAATGGCAGTCTCAGTTGGGTTCTGATTCTGATTATGCCGTGAAGTAGTTCGCCACTCGTTGGTCGTATTTTTTACTTCAGCGATTCGAAAAAAAATGTGTGCGTCCACAGGACGCACACATGCAAATTTTATGCGTCTGTTACGTTGAAACGCGTACGAAAGTACGACGAAAGCGCGCACGATAGATCTAATCGTTTCGTTTTGCAAAGTATTCAATAATGGTGTTTATTTACCTTTGATTTGAGTTTGCATTGTTGTTAGGAGAGGCTTTGTATAACGTTGATAATTTGCGTTAGTCGATATTATTTGAGAATCTTCTGGATATGCGTGTTTACTCTTGATAGAAACTTCCCGATACATGTCGAAGCAAGAGGTCGTTCTGGAAGATATAAAAATATGTATTGACGTAAGTCAGTGATGACGATCTTTTATTCGATTGGTGGCAGTGCGTCACTTCTACGGTATTCGAAATCTTTCCGGAAAAGAGAGAGGTTATTTAATCGTGTGCCGAGATTGTTGTAGAGAGTAAAGTTGTTGATAGTGATTTGGAAAGTTGCTGTGAAAGTTGTTGAGTTGAATTGAGAATTGTATGCAGTTGTTGATGTGTGCTGAATAAAAGTGGAAAACTTCATACGCCGACTTTGTGACTTGTATGCTGTTTGGACGGGCTGTGTGAATAAACGAATCTGAGTTACACAACTATCAGGAATTCAAGCATCGGGGCTGAATCAGATACTGATAGAAAACACCAACATCAAACGGAGTGTAACATTTTGGGGGTCAAGCCGCGATTCACGCCATAGCCAAGGGTTCAACTGCTACAACAAGCGAGTCAACGTTACGAGAGGCAGTCATCGAGGGTAGCCGCCAACGAGTTGCGTCGAGAGGGGCCAACATACTGGGACTACATCACCGATAGGTTCGGGTTGACTGCAAGGGCGTGTAGTCGCTGAAGAGTTGCTTCGTGAGCGAACAACAGATCGGGACTACGTTGCTGCCGTTAGACTACGTCGAGGGACAGTCTCGGAGCTACATCGCCCGTATTAGAGAGAGCGACGAGTGGACGTCGCGTCTACTTCAGCACAGGAGCGTGTACATCAACACCAGCGTGGTGCAGCGTCGCATACGACGAGGACAGCGGGGCCTGCGTCAGCGAAGGCGACTAGTGACAAGCATCAGCGCTACTGCAGAAAGCGTGCTGTTCTAGAACAGTCTAGAAGGGTGCAGCACAGTCAAGAACTTTCTAGAAAAAGAACTTTCCAGAAAAAGAACTTTCCAGAAAAGAACTTTCCAGAAAAGAACTTTCCAGAACTTTCCAGAAGCATCAAGATGGCTGACTTCTGGCAGAAAGGGATCAACTGAATCTAAAAGGGAAACAGTTGACGGAGTACGTCAAGTCCCAGGAGAGAATACAAGAACGAGAACTAGAAGAGCAGCGTCGCCGTGAAGAAAGAGAACTAGAAGAGCAGCGTCGCCGTGAAGAAAGAGAACTAGAAGAGCAGCGTCAAGAAAAAGAAGAGCAACGACGTCGTGAAGAAAGAGAAATAGAGGAGCAGCGACGTCGTGAAGACAGAGAATTTGAACTGAAGCGTCTGGAAATTGAACAGCAGCAGCAAGAAAGAGATCGTCAGTACCAGCTAGAGTTGGCGCGTATCCAGAACAATCAGCATGCGCCACAAGTCACCAACGACCATACGGCTCCAAAATTGCCAGCTTTCGTCGACGGGAAGGACCAGATCGACAGCTATCTGGCCAGATTCGAAAGGTTCGCCGAAAGCTCCAATTGGCAACCTCGAGACTGGGCGATTCGACTGAGTGCACTTCTGACGGGGCAAGCTCTCGAAGTTTACACCAGACTGTCGAACGATGACGCCAAAAACTACGACGTCTTGAAAGAGGCCCTGTTGCAGTGCTACAACTTTACAGAGAAGGGCTACCGTAAACGCTTCCGTGAATGCCGGCCTAAGTCAGACGAGACGCCAAAGCAGTTTGTGGAGCGCCTGTCGTCATATCTACACAAGTGGGTGGAGTTATCAGGCGAAATGAAGTCTTACGACAGTCTCCATGACCTGATTGTGAAAGAACAATTTCTCAATGCCTGTCACAAGGACCTAGCGACCCACTTAGAAGAACAAAAGCTGCAGACGCTTAAAGATGTGACTGAGGCTGCTGAAAGATATCTCATCGCTCATGGGAAAACCCTGGGGCCACCCAGCGCGACGAAACATTTTCAGAAGACTGGAAACCATGTGAACCAGATCCAGGGAAGCCAGACGAGCCAGAGACAGACAGACTCCACGCCTCCTCCCAGGGAAGGGCATTCAAGGGGCTGTTTCACCTGCAACGCTACAGACCACAGAGCTTCTAACTGTCCTCAAAACAAAAGTAGCGGACAGCGGAGCAGTACGGACAACGCAGCGGCGGGCAACCGGCAGAGGCGGTTTTCCAATCAACGGCAAACCAGTAGATCTGACCATCAGGTGTGCGGCGGGAGCGTCATTCTTCCGAGTGAGACCGAGCGCACAGCTACCCCTGCGGACGTGCAAGAGTGCATGACCGATGGCCAACTTCTTCTTGCCAACGGAAAATCCATCCCCGTCGTCGCCAGCGCAGCTGTGACCGTCCAGAACATGCCTGTTTCAAAGGGACGCGTCGGAAATCATGAAGTGACTGTCTTAAGAGACTCTGGCTGCAGTGGGGTCATCGTCAGAGAAGACCTAATCGCTAAAGAACAGTTCACTGGCGATTCAAAATGGACACTTATGGCCGACAGCAAATGTGTGAGAGCGCCAGTTGCGAAAATTCATGTCAACACCCCTTTCTACATAGGCGAAGTCGAAGCGGTTTGCCTGAAGAAGCCGCTGTATGATTTGATGATCGGGAATATCGACGGCGCGAGACGACCCGACGACCCCGATCCAGAGTGGAGTCCTGCCTCAACCCAACGCGTCGAAGTTGTGGAGGAGGATCCATTGCCGTTTCCCGATGGAGACCTTACAGAGCTGCTACGGGACAATGTGGCTACTCCGGCTCAGCCCTGCCGACCAGAGATTGTCGGTGCTGTTACTACCAGGGCCCAGGCTAAGAGAGACAAGACGTCTACGCCACTGAAGGTCGCCGACATTTCTAAAGATGCCATCGTGGACAGAGATAAGCTGATCCAGCTCCAGGAAGCTGATAGCACTTTAAACAAGTATAGGAACCGCCAAGACCATGTGACCAAGGGCAGTGGCACGGTCTATTTTGAGGTGAAGGCCAAGATCCTGTACAGAATCTTCCAGCACCCGAGGGTCAACGGAGGTAAACCACTACGTCAAGTCTTGGTACCGTTACCCCTAAGGCGCCAGGTGATGGAAGTAGCGCATGACTCAATCATGGGAGGTCACCTGGGTATCAAGAAGACGTCGGATAGAATCCAGGCGGTGTTCTACTGGCCAGGACTTCATGCGGACGTCAGCCGTTTCTGCCGATCATGTGACATTTGCCAGAAGACCATACCTCGAGGAAGGGTCCCGAAAGTGCCTATGCAGAGAATGCCTCTGATCGACCGACCTTTCAAGAGGGTGGCCTTAGACTTAATCGGCGAAATAAGACCTCCGAGTGAAGAAGGTCATCGATGGGTACTGACTTTAGTGGACTATGCGACTCGGTACCCAGAAGCAGTGCCTCTGAAGAAGATTGACACTGAAACTGTCGCAGAGGCGCTAGTGGACATGTTCAGTAGACTTGGAGTGCCTGAAGAGATCCTGACAGACCTCGGGACGCAGTTCGTCTCCGACTGCATGAAGGAGGTGAACAGACTGCTGAGCATCCGGCATTTAACTACGACACCCTACCATCCGATGTGCAACGGGCTTGTCGAGAAGTTCAATGCTACGCTGAAGTCCACCTTGAAGAAACTGTGCAGCGAGCAGCCCAGACAATGGCATCGCTACATCAACGCCTTACTTTTCGCCTACAGAGAAGTACCGCAGGAGTCCACCGGCTTTTCTCCGTTCGAGCTGCTGTACGGAAGAACCATCCGAGGGCCGATGCACATCCTGAAAGAACTGTGGACGAAAGAAGTAGACACCCCAGAGGTGAAGAACAGTTACCAGTACGTGTTTGAGCTACGGGAGAAGCTGGAGCAGACTCTCGAGATAGCCAGAGAAAACCTGAAGAAGTCCCAAGACTGTGGAAAGCACTACTACGATCGTAGGGCTGTGAACAGGAAGTTCAAACCTGGCAACAAAGTGCTGGTGCTGCTACCTACTGATCATAATAAGTTGCTGATGCAGTGGAAAGGCCCGTACGAAGTGGAGACCGTGGTGGGAATCAACGACTACAAGGTGAAGGTCGGTCAGCATTCCAAGATAATACCACGCCAACCTCCTTAAGCTGTACGTGGAAAGGCCATCAGAGACTGTGCATGTGGCAACAGCGGCTGAGATCGACAACAGCTTTGATAGCGAGGAACTGTTGGAACTTGGAGACTTCCACAGCAAAGAAGGCATCGATGATGTTAAGCTAGGACCAAGCTTGACGGAAGGTCAAAAGATGGAGCTCAAGAATCTTATGGGCGAGTTTCCCCACAACTTCAGCGATGTCCCTGGCTCTACAACTTTGGTCGAACACGAAGTCCACCTCACTTCGAATATCCCTGTTCGATCCAAGCCCTTCCCGATCCCTTTCAAGGCCCGTGAATCCTTGAAGAAAGACATCGATGAGATGCTGAAGATGGGCATCATCAGGGAGTCCAGTTCCCCCTACGCGTCCCCTGTCGTGGTCATGAAGAAGAAGGACGGCAGCAACAGAGTATGCATCGACTACAGGAAGGTTAATAAGATCACCGTCTTCGACCCTGAGCCGATGCCTATACCGCAGCAGACCTCTTCCGCCAACTATCGGGGAGTAAAATCTTCTCAAAGATTGACCTCAGCAAGGGTTATTGGCAAGTCCCCGTGCGTCAACAGGACATACCAAAGACTGCTTTCATAACTCCTGATGGGACGTACGAGTGCCTAAGGATGCCCTTTGGCATGGTCAACAGCGGAGCTACCCTGAAGAGAGGAATGAGGAAGATGCTCAAAGGTATGGACAACGTCGTGTGTTACTGGGACGACTTGCTAGTCCACACCCGCACCTGGGAAGAGCATCTGCAGACCTTGAGGGAGCTGTTTCACCGTCTAACAGAAGCCAACCTGACCGTGAGACCCAGTAAGTGCATTCTGGGGACTGACAACGTCGAATTTATCGGCCATTCGCTGAAAGAAGGACAGAAGGGGCTTCTGCTAGAAAACGTCACCAAAATTCTGAACGCTCCACGTCCCCAAACAAAGAAGCAAGTGCGATCTTTCCTGGGATTGGCTGGGTATTATAGGGAGTTCGTACCGAACTACTCAGCCATCACAGCACCATTGTCGGACCTGGTGCGGAAAGGCTGTCCAAACCAAGTGCAGTGGGGACCGTCTCAGGAGAAGGCATACCAGACCGTGCGCGACCTCCTTTCGAAGGATCCGGTGCTACGACTGCCTGACACTTCCAAGGAATTCGTCTTAAGAACAGACGCAGCGGACGAAGGCATCGGCGCCATACTGATGCAAGAACACGAAGGGAAACTATTTCCGGTCAGTTACGCCAGCAAGAAGCTGTCCAGGGCTGAGAAAAATTACTCGACCATGGAGAAAGAGTGCCTTGCCATCATATGGGGAATCCGGAAGTTCGAACTGTACCTTCAAGGAGTGAAGTTCGTGCTGCAGACTGATCATAAGCCGTTAACTTACTTGAACTCTGCCAAGTTTGTGAACAGTCGGATCATGAGATGGGCTATGTACTTGCAGAACTTTAACATGCGAGTAGAATCTATCAAAGGATCGGACAATGTTGGTGCGGACTTCCTCAGCAGAGTGTGTGAGTAAAGAACATTGACTGTGTGGATGAACTGTGAACATTGACAATATCCAGATAGACCTGAAGATGAAAACCATTGACTCTGTGTAGATAAGCTGAGCGCAATCACAGTATTCAGAACGTCTTAAATTAGTTTTAATTCTGTACATTGTTTGTACATTACGTTTCAACGTTGTTGAAAGAAATTGGGTAAATTTCTTCTTGAGTGGGGGGTTATGTTACGTTGAAACGCGTACGAAAGTACGACGAAAGCGCGCACGATAGATCTAATCGTTTCGTTTTGCAAAGTATTCAATAATGGTGTTTATTTACCTTTGATTTGAGTTTGCATTGTTGTTAGGAGAGGCTTTGTATAACGTTGATAATTTGCGTTAGTCGATATTATTTGAGAATCTTCTGGATATGCGTGTTTACTCTTGATAGAAACTTCCCGATACATGTCGAAGCAAGAGATCGTTCTGGAAGATATAAAAATATGTATTGACGTAAGTCAGTGATGACGATCTTTTATTCGATTGGTGGCAGTGCGTCACTTCTACGGTATTCGAAATCTTTCCGGAAAAGAAAGAGGTTATTTAATCGTGTGCCGAGATTGTTGTAGAGAGTAAAGTTGTTGATAGTGATTTGGAAAGTTGCTGTGAAAGTTGTTGAGTTGAATTGAGAATTGTATGCAGTTGTTGATGTGTGCTGAATAAAAGTGGAAAACTTCATACGCCGACTTTGTGACTTGTATGCTGTTTGGACGGGCTGTGTGAATAAACGAATCTGAGTTACACAACTATCAGGAATTCAAGCATCGGGGCTGAATCAGATACTGATAGAAAACACCAACATCAAACTGAGTGTAACAGCGTCATTTTTCATATTTTGTGCGTAATTGACGCACTACTGTGTGTAATCGGGAACACTGTTGACAAATTTTAATTTGGATGGTTTTCAAATATACTACTCAACAAAAGTTAGGGATCACCTTGAAAAATGGGTAGCAGTTTTATTTGTCAATATTCTGCTTTTTATTGTCAGTTCAACAAAATTGCTGTTGCTATTTATTCAACAATGGGTAGGAGATGCTGCATCAGCAGTCAATTTGCAAGTGATTCAATCCCACTATGCTCTGTAGCAAAACCAAAAGTGAAATTATTTGTCAAGGCTTGTCTAGACCACACCAAACCAGCAACCCAAGAAAATTGTTGTGCACATGGGAGACATGTCATTTACCTGTGAACTGGGTGATTTGTTAGACTTTAAAAACAAGCACTCATATGCTGTTTGGCATAATGCTTGTTTGTTTGTTTATTTTGGCTTAAAGTCCACAAAGACCATCCGCCTATTAGGGACGACTGGCATAATGCAGCAGAGTTTTAGTTTTAGTTAGGATATAAATAGATAAGAGTGCTAACTGATGAGAAAGATTTAGCCCTTTATAAACTCTCATAGCACATGTTGATCTACATTTCGCACACACAAATGGCAAGAAAGAGATGCCTAATACATCTTTATGGCATACCGATGATTAACTTTGCTGTGCATTAACTGATACCCCTTTTGTGCTCTCCACTGCAAATGCTTGAAATAGGTTTAGACCCACAAGTGGTCGCTATGTGCTTTGCAAATAGAACAGTCAACAATTGTGGCTAACAATTGAGAACTGAATAGCTAAAAACAGATTGATTGGAGTTTGGCTGCAGCTTGTCTGATACATATGCCTAAGTAATAAGTTTTAAAAAATATTAGATATAAAAGGTTTAAAATTGTAAACCAACTGATGAAGCCAGGATGGGAATAATAATATAAATAATATTATAATAATACTAATAGATTTTGATATATCGCAGTACTCCAGCCTACGCCCGGACTCACCCTGCTTTCCATAGTCATTAGATGTATACAAATGAGTCATTCTCCAGTACTCGTAGTGCTAAGGGGTCACAGCATTCAAAACCCAAAATAATAATTCATGCTATTTGTTTTGGAAAAATGTAGCCAGTCTTGTGATTTACTAATGTTATAGTATCTGGAAAATCAGCAGCTTAAAAAAATTCAATTACTAGTATTTTTAATTTTATTTAAATTACGATTATTATGCTCAAAATGGCACAGACGAAGTGGAAAACCTTCCTCCTGCTTTATTATCGATCTATATTTCAACACCTATGCTATCAATCCTCATTTATTTGATTGTTTGTGATTATTGATAGTTTAGTAAAACAGCAGAATGTTGAAAAACATCAATTTAATTTGTTTCTGCTGTGGAATGTGGGTTGGAAAAATGGGGTAATTTGAGCAGCAGGGGCATCACATAAGCACGCTCTTTAAAAAAAGGTGAAGCAGACGACAAAGTAATGAAAAAAAAAAAAAATTGAATCCTACCTAAAAATCTCATGAAATGCACGTATTATTTTATGATTTATAAGAATACAGATACTGCAGGAGGTTTTGTTTTGATTCTGCTTGTTTTGATTCTGGCTTGTTTTGATTCTGACGTCACAAACATCACGCAAATGACTAGCGTTTGTTTTTTATTCATATTTTAAGAACACGATAAAATTGTGAGGTCCCAAAGGTACTGGAAGGTTTATTTTCAAACACTGCACAAACCCTGATGACATTTTGTGGGAAATAGTCACGTGGGATGGGTTTGTAGACTAAAATCAATAACTTGTCACACACACAGTATCCAATGTGCGCAAGTTACCATGACAATATATCAGTGCAGTTCTGCCCCAATCAAACGATACAATGCTCGTATCTTCTTCTTCTTTTTTTTTTTTTGCCTTTCATTCCATGTCATCGTGACTTAGGAGAGTTCACAAGTGTTTCTAATGCTAGATTACATTAAATTAAAGGTCTTGTTTTACAAGTGTGCATATTTTGAGCATTTTGTTTGACAACCATTCATCATTGTCACGTGATTGTGTTTACATTTTTACTGAGTGTCATATGTGATGCAGAAACATAGCTATCAGCATTGTTTTTGTAATTAAAGAGAAAAACCAACACAGATTGTTTGTGTGTGTTTGCTTGACACATTTATTTAATCTTACATCAACTATTCATCTATTGTATACTTTTTTTTTTTGCTTTGCACTCATTTTTTGGTAATTTACATGCACTGATGACGTGCATCATGCAGATTACCATTTTCAGGCCATTGCATTAATTTTATCACAGAATAAGAATGAAAGTCATTTTATTCAATTGGTTTTATTTCATTTGTCTTCATGTGAAAAACATGTTACGAGTGTCTTTTACTGATTTTATGAAAAATCAATTTTACAGTAAAACAAGTTAAAGAAGTGGTAACCTGTGTATGGCGTAACACCATTGCTTGCCTCACATCTATTTTGGGTGTCACAAATTTCCTCTGAAAATTATTCATATGATAATATTAATAATGATAATAATACCGGATGCTAATACGCGCTTTACTTCGAATGATTTCGAACTCAAAGCGCGGCGACCTATACCAACATACACGCTCACGTGCAACAAATATATATTACAGACACACAACAAGGACAACAGTATACAAGGCATACACGTGGTGTAAAGGCAGGGAGATCGCTATTAGGAAACTGAAAGTAAAATAGTTTTGTATTTTTTAAAAATTAATTTGACTGCATCCAATATTATTTTGAAGGGAGGGAGGAAGCCGGAGTACCCGGAGAGAACCCTCAGTGACCCGTGAAGTGTCATACCTTGGTCACAAATGTTTGCCCCAGGTGGGGCTCGAACCCACTTTTTCCTTACGAGGACTGGAGAATCACTCATATACATGCACTCAAATGCAGGAGTGGTGTGATCAGCGATGTGATCCCACTTTCTGTTCTCAAAATGCTAGTCTAGCTGGTCAATTATTATGGACATTATGTAGTATGCACTATCCAAAGCAAGTCTGGCATTTGCCTTACAGAAGAACAAGAAGTCTTGGACAGATGGACAGAGTACTGCTCTGACCTTTACAACCATACACCAAATGGAGACCCATCAGTTCTAGCATGTCCCGAGAGCAGAGAAGAAGAAGAAATCCTCCCAATTCTCCGGGAAGAAGTTGAGGCAGCAGTGCAATCGCTGAAGAAAGGGAAGTCAGCGGGAGTGGACAACATACCAGCGGAACTGCTACAAGCAAGAGGAGAAGCGATGACTGATGCTCTCACCATTATCTGCAACAAGATCTGGCAGAGTGGGGAATGGCCTACACCATGGACCCAGTCGCTTGTCATCACTCTTCCCAAAAAAGGTAACCTTCAGGAGTGTGAAAATTACTGCACCATCAGCCTCATCAGCCATCCCAGCAAGGTCCTCCTGAAAATAATACTCAACAGGTTGAAACCACAAGCTGAACAAATCATAGCTGAAGAACAAGCAGGATTCATGGCAGGGCGAAGTACCACTGAACAGATTTTCAACCTCAGAATAATCTGTGAGAAATACCTACAGCACCAACAACATCTATATCATGTGTTCATAGACTTCAAGAAGGCATTTGACCGAGTCTGGCATGCAGCTCTATGGGCAACCATGAAAGTGTACAACATCAGCCCTAAAATTATAGAAGTCATCAAAAGCCTGTATGACAAGGCTACCAGTGCAGTCCTCCATAACAGCGTCATCGGGAACTGGTTCAGAACAACAATCGGTGTGCGTCAAGGATGCCTACTCTCTCCAACACTCTTCAACATCTTCCTAGAGCGCATCATGTCAGATGCTCTTGCAGATCACGAAGGCACAGTCAGCATAGGGGGCAGAGCAATCTCCAATCTTCGTTTTGCGGATGATATTGATGGATTGGCTGGAGAGGAACAAGAACTTGAACAGCTTGTACAGAGGCTTGACACCACCTCCAGAGCTTATGGAATGGAAATAAGTGCGGAGAAGACCAAAATGATGACCAACAACACCAATGGCATCAACACGGACATCAAAGTACAAGGCCAATCCCTCAACACAGTGCACAGCTTCAAATATTTAGGAGCCATTGTGTCAGACAATGGGTCTCGACAGGAAGTCCTCTCCAGGATCGCACAAACAACTGCTGCCCTGACAAGGTTGAAGCCCATTTGGAAAGACAGAACCATCAGTCTACATTCCAAAGTAAGACTGCTGCGCTCTCTGGTCATCTCCATCTTCCTATATGCTTGCGAAGCATGGACACTCACAGCAGATCTCCAACGAAGAATACAAAGCATGGAGATGAGGTGCTACAGAAGACTTCTGTGCATTTCCTATACCCAACACATCACCAACGTTGAAGTCCGACAGACCATCACACAAGCCATTGGACAACACGATGACCTGCTCACAGTGGTGAAGAAACGGAAACTCCGATGGTATGGCCACGTCACCAGATCATCAGGCCTTGCAAAGACCATTCTGCAAGGCACAGTGCAAGGAGGTAGAAGAAGGGGGAGACCGAAAAAGTGGTGGGAGGACAACATTCGAGAATGGACTGGTTTGACACTGAGCGAAGCCATGAGGGCTGCTGAGGACAGAGAAAGATGGAGTATGCTGGTTAAGCGATCATCTGTGGTGCCCCTACGACCTTCGGGTTATGGGACAGGATAGGATAGGATAGGATGTAGTATGCCAGTGATGTGTTTTTGGGGGAACTAGTGAGGAGAGAGTTGCAATAGACTGAATATTGAAGACAAGAAAGGATGAGAATTCAGACTATGGTTTTGGTGGCAGGCAATTAGTGAATTACTGTAAGACTGCCCAAAGGAACTACGTTGGCCTATGGCTATATGTATGCAGAGCACAAGACATGGGAGATAGGGCTGTTGCTCAAGGAACAGGTCATCAGAGAAAATGTAGCCAAATACATACCAGCAGATTCATTCAGATTGTCAAAAACTGTTGATGCTGTGTCACTATCAGCAGGCTGTGAAAAATGCCCTTCACCACTAGTTTTCATATTATGGGTATACCCTGAAAGTTCATCATAGATCATTAGATGCTGTACATCAGTAACAACAGATAATCATCATGTAATCATACCCAGTTCTGTAGTCATTCAAAGAAAGAAGTGTTTTCAACAAATAGGCCTATTTATAATTTAGGCCTACTATTAAATTAATAATAATTGTAGTACACGTAGCATATTTACTAATTTAGTATTAGTTTTAGTATTATTTACTTACTAACTTACTTTTTTTAGTTAAATTATCCTTTCTGTAGATTTTTTTCCCCCGTTTAGGAAATCTAATTATATAATATAACCAGTTACGGTACCGTACTAAGAGACTATTTTTTCTGGAGGCCAAAAAAATAGATAGATTGTCAATCATTTTGCATAGGCCTATTCAATTGTAGTCATAAATTATGTTAACTAATTAGTAATAATAATAATAATAAAATTATGTTTTAATGCTTACCTGATGATGATGAGCTTGGCCTTGAATGGCTTGATGATCCTCCAAAATTTGAAATGGTATTCGAAGAACTTCCAATTTGATCTTCGCCATCGGAAGAAACAAAATCAGGAGGCGGTACCGGGTAATGGATCACTTTTCTGGGTTTACCATTTTTCCCCCTCAAAGTCACTGTGAAGGTTCGAGGTACTTTAATTATACCACGTTTTTTGGGCATTTTAAATTTTTCTCCCCTCTCTTGTTTAGGCCTACCTTTTCGGTCTCATTATAAATGAGCGATTGTCTTTTTACCACAATGATATTATAACGCTTTTTTTGTGTATCTTTTTATGGTGTGGGTGCTTGTTTAGTTAAAAATAAATTATTTGTACATAATTATATATTATAGTTAAATTATAAATATATTTTAAATATAATTTACATAGACACAAATATGACGACCATGATGGTCAATGATGAAGATAATGATTATTATTGTAATATTATTATTATTATGGTCGATGATGATAATGATGATGATGATGATGATGATGATGATGATGATGATGATGATGATGATTATTATTATTATTATTATTATTAAAGAAATGAAAATGGGTAGCCTATAGCGTTATTTGTATGGTAAAAACGTATACTAGTATGTGGATGATATGATTAAATTATGAGTAAATTATTATCTTGTCTCGATCATGATTCCTGTAGGCTAAAATATGATGTTGTTTTTACTTATTATGTTATGATTCTGGTACAATTATTATTATTATTCGCCTGTGAATTATTCTTATTCTTATTCTTATTCTTATTATTATTATTATCATCATTATCTTCCTCCTCCTCCTCCTCATCATCATAATCATCATTATTATTATCACTATCACTACCGTCACCATCGTCATTATCATCAATAAATAAGAATATGCTTCGTTCGTACGTAGAAGCGTCTGCTAGAAATCCGCTCTGCAACTACTGCCAAAAGGCCCTACTGCTTTGTGCCTGGGAAATATAAGACTCCTTTAAGGTATCTAGCAGAGTGTGCCAGTTTATGTCGGGACTGGTTAAACCTCCCCTGGCCTAGGCTCTGCCAGACCCCTTAAAGGAGTCTGAATAGATGAGCTTAAAGGAGTCTGAATAGATGAGCATCGGGTGAGTAGTAGTAGTAGTAGTAGTAGTAGTAGTAGTAGTAGTAGTAGTAGTAGTAAGCCTAGTAGTAGTAGTAGTACTATTATTAGTATTATTAGTATTATCCTTTCTTATTATCTTTCTATTTTTATATTATCATTCCTTTAGCTTTTTCTATAATTAAACAAAAATAATTTTAAAAAAGGAAAAAAGGAAGTAATGTTTAAAATTAAAAAAGAAAATATTTATATTATAATTATAAAGACTTCAATTACGGAGGTTAATTGTTGCCAAGGAAAAAAAATTAGTTTGGTCTGGTTAGACTTGGGTAAATAGATAAAACAATTCAGAAATCTAAATTTCAGTGACAATAAAACTTGTTAAGACTAATAAAATTGCACATGTGAATACCATCAGAGATTAACTTTACAATAAATCATAAAACAGAAGACCGAGTGGATAAACAGAAATTAAGTTTAATTTAATTCAATTAAATTCAATACAACTTTATTTATCCACATATGGCAATTACAAGATTTAGAAGCAGCTCATATTTAAAATAGTGTATAAACAGTTAAATGTGAAACATGGTATCAAAACATTGTCATACGATCTCATAAGCACACGTCCTACCATACAAACATAAACTAAACACACACACACACACACACACACACAGAAACACACACAACACACTGTTACACTCATTCGATGTTGGTGTTTTTCTATCAGTAGTTGATTCAGCCCCAATGCTGAAGTACTGATGAGTGTAGCCCAGATTCGTTTATCCACGCAACCCGTTCAAACAGCCACAAGGCACGGCGTGCAAAACGAAGGTTGAAGATTGCTCTTCCCCCAATGCTGACTGTGTTTTCGTGATCTGCAATGGCATCTGACATCATGCGCTCTAGGAAGTTGTTGAAGAGTGTTGGAGAGAGTAGGCATCCCTGACGCACACCGATTGTTGTTCTGAACCAGTTTCCGATGGCGCCGTTGTGGAGGACTGCACTGCCTTGTCATACAGCCTTTTGATGACTTCAAGAATTTTAAGGCTGATGTTGTACACTGTCATAGTTGCCCACAGAGCTACGTGCCAGACTCGGTCAAACGCCTATTTGAAGTCTACGAACACATGATATAGATGTCGTTGGTGCTTTAAGTATTTTCGCAGATTATTCTGAGGTTGAAAATCTGTTCAGTGGTACTTCGCCCTGCCCTGAATGCTGCTTGTTCTTCAGCTATGATGTGTTCGGCTTGGGGTTTCAGCCTGTTGAGTATTAATTTGTTTAATTAATTTTTTTTACTTTTAAAAATATTTTAAATTACTTTTTAATTATTATTTTTTAATTTTAAATATTAATTTATTTATTTGTTTGCTACCAATATGCGCTGAACCTTCATAGGGTAATTCTTGTTTGGTATACATGGGATTAAAAAACCTGCAAGGACCAGACCCTCCTCCCTTTTTTTAAGAGTAGTGAAGGTGGAGGGGCCCACTTGACTATTGGCCCCCACGTTACCTTTGGCCACCCCAACCACTCTCCCTTCTGTCTCTTTCTTCTCCCTCTGGCTGTAAAAGGTATAATCAGGAGGGGTCAAACACAGTACAATCCTGTAGTATTACCATTTCACAAGGGCTTTTTTTTTTCAACCTAACAACCTGAATGTAGGGATTTGAAATATTTGAAATGACATTTTGGCATGATTTATCTCAAGGAGCAAATCTATCTGTGGAGACTTCATCTGAAGTTTGGGTTCAAGGGCTGCGTCTATCAGTGGTTCCAGTCGTATCTAGAGGATACGTTTCTGTACGTCAGTGTGAACACAGTTAAAAGACGGACCTGTGGGGTCCCCCAGGGGTCCGTTTTGGAACCTGTACTCTTTTCGCTTTATACCTTTGAATTTGGCCGTATCATCGAGATACACGAGCAAGGGAGGCAGCTTTTTTGGTGATGACTCTGGCCTCTACGACTCTTTCCCTCCTGATGATGCCGCTGCAGTGGAGTCTGCTAAGAAGTTTGAGCTGTGTTCCTCTGACCTCAAGGTGTGGATGACCCACAGAAACTGAACGAGGACAAGACTGAGGCCATCATGTGTGGACCTCAGAGCAAAAGAGACTCTGTATCCCTGAGCTCCAACAGTTTTGGACAGTCAGCTATCCCCTTCTTGTCCACTGTCAGAGATCTGGACATTATGATCGATGCAAACCTCACAATGGAGGATCAAGCGAGTGCCGTGGTTAGAGGGTGCTTCTTCCATCTTCACTGTCTTGGTAAACTGCGAGATGCCCTCGGAAAACAAGACCATTGCCGTTGCCTTGGTGATATTCAGGATAGATTATGCAAACCGTTGTCCAGCTTGACCGTCTCCAGTGTGTTCTGAACACGGCCGCCAGGATTGTCACCCGCAGCAAAAAGACCAGACCACATCACTCCTGTTCTCCGACAACTTCACTGGCTGCCAGTCAAGAAGAAAGTCGACCACAAAGTCCTCGAGCTCCATATGCTACGAGTGTGTGCATGAACCCACCTCCCTCTATAGTACATGAGAGACATTGTTCCTACCCACAAACCCTCAAGGCGCCTTCACTCCTCTTCCCAGTTTATATTGTCCGTTCCAAGTGTGGATGGACACAGAAAGAAGGGTTTGGGTCACCGCTCCTTCTCCCACTTCTTCTAGCCTTGCAAAAGACCATCCTACAAGGCACGGTACAAGGAGGCAGAAGAAGAGGTAGACAAAAAAAGAGGTGGGAAGACAACATTCGAGAATGGACTGGCTTGACACTGAGTGAAGCTATGACGGTTGCAGATTACAGAGAAAGATGGAGTAACTCTGGTTAAGCGATCATCTGTGCTGCCCCAACAACTTTCGAGTTACTTGATAAGATAGGATAGGATAGGATAGGATAGGATAGGATAGGATATTGATATATAGATATATAAAATGTGTTTATTAAGTATTTTACATATAGCATTTATTTATGGAAATCCTTACCTTGTTAATTACTATGACTTTTACTGTAATAGGGTATGGCCACGTCACCAGAGCATCAGGCCTTGCAAAGACCATCCTGCAAGGCACGGTACAAGGAGGCAGAAAAAGAGGTAGACAGAAAAAGAGGTGGCAAGACAACATTCGAGAATGGACTGGCTTGACACTGAGTGAAACCATGAGGGCTGCTGATGACAGAGAAAGAGGGAGTACACTGGTTAAACAATCGTCTGTGGTTCCCTAACGACTTCCAAGTTACGGGACAGGATAGGATAATGGTGGGCGTGGACGTTAAACTTCAATGTTCACCTCCCTTTTTTGAGAGTTTTTGGTGAGAGCTTGTATGCAGTTGTTGATGCTGCTTTCTGAATAAAGTTGGGAAAAACACATAGTAACGACTCCTGCCTTGTTGCTGGGAGAACGGGTTGCGTACATAACAAATTCGAGTTACATAAGATTCAAGCATCGGGACTGAATCGGTTATTGCAGTGTAACACTGACTGACAAAGTATTTAAGGAAAAGATAAAGAAAAGGTTGCAAGATCAGTATGCACAAAACTGGCACTCTGAAATTGACTCAAATAACATATAATATAATTAAAAAAATGTTTAAAGATAATTTTGCCTTTGAAAAGTATTTGACTGTTCTTCCCTCCAATCTAGCCGCCAGTATAACAAAAATTAGAACATCACCTCCTAAACTACCAGTACAAAAGGAACGCTTTTTAAAATTAAAAAATGTGACAGAACTTCTAATAAATGTAGTCTTATTAATCTGGGAAATAATTTTCACTGTATTTTTTTTGGTCCAATTTGCTTGTGGTCAGGAAATAGTTGCACAAAAGGTTGTATTATGCTTGTCCAAATGCAAATAAATTGTGTACTTTGTTAATGCACTGTGAAATTTGACTACGAGGAAAATATTTTCATCATTTTGTCATACTACGTGTTCTGAAAAAAAAAAAAAGTATTTCGCTTGATTTTTTGTTTTTGTTATTTGAACAAAGGATTTCTTTATTAAATTAAACACACTCCAGGCAATACCAAAGAAACAAAAGACAAAAAAAAAATTCAAAGTTGAACCTTTGTTTTGCAAGCAGCTGCATCAGTCGAACAGACAAAAAAACATAATCAGCAGCAAAAATACATTCTGTGTTTATTATTATTTAGAAGAACAAAACTGGTTCTGCTGCTCCTAATCATAATGATAATGAGAAAGAAGAACAAGGAGATTTTTTTTAAATAAAAGAGTAAAAAGAAGATAAAAGCAACAAAGAAGAACAAAATGAAGCAGAAGAGGTAGAAAAAAAGCCTATGCATGCTTAATGTGTAGTCCACTTGCAGGTGGGATGCAGCTATCCAGGTATAAACTAGCACAACAAAATATTTACAGACACTTTTGAATGTTTGGTTTAAACAAAATTTTTATTCAGGTAAACACATATATATTTATACAGATTTAGTTAGTTAATCATTGCTTATAGGGTCCAGGGGACTGCAAAGAGCCGAATCAGGACCACAAAATCAAGACCACAACTTGGTTGAAAGAGGTTAGTTATTTATTCATTGCTTACAGGGTCCAGCAGACTGCTAAGAGCCGAATCAGGACTGCAAAATCAAGACCACAACTTGGCTGAAAGAGGACTCACCCCTCATCCGCATAAAAGATCTGCCAAAACAACCCCAGTGGCAGTGGTAACACTGAAGGCACTCCACCAGCCGGTCACTTTACAATAATGGTATCCCACACAGGGTTAGTAAGTTAGTTATTAATTGCTTACAGGGTCCAGCGGACTACAGAGATCCGAATCAGGACCACAAAATCAAGACCACAACTTCTCTGAAAGAGGACTCACACCTGATCCGCACAAAAGATCTGCCGAAACAACCCTAGTGGTAACACTAAAGGCACTACACCAGCCGGTCACTTTACAATAAAGACATCCCACGCAGGGGACGCAGAGGCTATATTCTAATTTATCGAACCCCCGTTTATAAAATCAAAATAGAATACAAACATCATTATAAAATATCAACAAAACACATACATACAAAATGCCTATATTGCCAAATAATAACATCATAGGAAGCCCAAATGTCCATTTGGCAGAAAGCGTCCAATATTCTCAAGATGATTACATTACATTACATGATTATTGCTTTAGGTCCAGCGGACTCTTCCGAGCCAAATCAGGACCGGACAACCCCTGATCCGCATCAAAGACCTGCTGAAACAACCCTAGTGGTAAAACTGAAAGCTCTCCATCAGCCAGTCACTTTACAATAAAGACATCCCACGCAGGGGACGCTGAGGCTGTACTCTAATTTATCGAACCCCCGTTTACAAAAATAAAATAGATTACAAACATCATTATAAATTATCAACGAAACACATACATATAAAATGCCTACATTGCTAAATAATAACATCATAGGAAGCCCTAGTGACCACCTGGCAGAAAGCGTCCAATATTCCCAAGCTGATCCAACAGACCTCATACACAAATAAGGAGTCTTGTCCCGGAAGAGTTTTCAAGAAAAAAGATTGGTGACTGGTCTAGCGAAGAAGAAGATAGTATAGCAGATTGATAGAACAGAGCAGGAATGAGAAAGAGCAAATGAGAATGACAGCGACAGTGGGAATTTAAAGCACTAAATTTCCAGAAAGTGGGGATATTATTTATACTGAAACCCCAGGCACCCCAATGGGGGAGGTGACTGGTCTAGTGAAGAAGAAGATAGTATAGTAGATTTAATAGAACAGATTAGGAATGAGAAAGAACAAAGGAGAAAGATAGTGACAGTGGGAATTTAACACACTAAATTTCCAGAAAGTGGGGATACTATTTATACTAAAAAAAACGGCACCCCACAGGGGGTCTGCTGAAACAACCTTAGTGGTAACACTGAAGGCACTCCACCAGCCGGACACTTTACAATACATGTAAAGGCATCCCATGCAGGGGACGCTGAGGCTATACTCTAATATATCGAATCCCCGTTTACAAAAACTGAATATAAACATCTTTATAAAATATCAATAAAACACATACATAGAAAATGTCTACATAGTACACTGCTAAATAACATCATAAGAAGCCCTAGTCACCATTTGGCAGAAAGCATCCAATATTTACAAGCTGACCCAAAAGACCCCATTCACAAATAAGGAGTTTTTGAAGAGTTTTCAAGAAAAAAGGCAGGTGACTGGCTTAGCGAAGAAAATAATATAGCAGATTGATAGAACAGAGTAGGAATGAGAAAGAACAAAGGAGAAAGACAGCGACAGTATAAATTTAAACTTAAAGCACTAAATTTCCAGAACTTGGGAATACTATTTATACAGTAACAAACGGCTCCCTCACTGTGGGGATAATACTAATAGACTGTACATAAATATATAGGTAATACACAGAGAAATGTAGGTAAATAACATCTAACTCCGGCGTAACATAACACTGTGGTTATACAGTAGGCTTAGTGAGGGAGAAAATCCACCAACAGTGTCATAGGTAATAGGCATATTAGCACAAACATCAGTCATAGACACAGCCGAACATAATAAAAGCATACGAGTGCTGAATGTTTGGTGGGGGAAAAGAAATGTAAGCAACAACAACAAAAAGGCACAAAGATGTATTATTGATTTTTATGAGCATACTAAAATTGAGTATCAAACATAAGTACAACCCAACATGATACAACAAGTGGCTGTAGACTGTAGTATGCTTCTAAGTCTACAAGGACAAACATCCGTCACATTGTCGTACACATAAGCTCAGAAGAAAAAATACTTCAAACTACATAATTAAGCAAAGTTCATGTTTTCTAAAACAAAGGCCAAGTGTCCAATTGGTTGATTCGATTCTATGGAGCAATGGGCTGGCGATGAGCAGATGAAATGAGACTGAAGCTATGAAATGCGATGATTAAAATTGACCGATTTTATTTCATGAATCCCGGCACAAGATCTTAAAAAGACTCAATTATTTCAGTCCGTGTCACACAATAAACATCCAGACAACTTTGTGTGATTAAAACTATCTATTTCACGGACGAACAGCTTCAATACATTATTTCACTGAAGTTCATAGCACACAGAGTGTGTGATCCAAACGTCACTTATAACGTAGAGTTCCAACGAGCGTCAAAAGACTCCAAAATAAAATGGTAGATAGGACGAAGTCAGTGTCATAAATTCAATGTCGTGTCACTGTCACTATCAAATGAAGCAGCAGCTTCAAGAAGTTTATTTCACTGAAGTTCATATCACACAGAGTGTGTGATCCAAACATCACTTATAACGTAGAGTTCCAACGAGCGTGAAAAGACTCCAAAATAAAATGGCAGATAGGACGAAGTCAGTGTCATAAATTCAGTGTCGTGTCACTGTCACTATGATATGAAGCAGCAAAACTTTTTCCAGCCCGCCTTCTTAGGACTGGAGGAGCCTTTGGACGTGGAAGTAGCGAGGGCATAGGAGATGGCGGCGCTGTTTTTGCTCTTGGAGCTCTTGGACCTGCGCAGCAGGCTTTTGGACCTGCCCAGCGCGAGCTCTTCCTGTTCGCCCCAGTTAAGCGACGTCAGGATGCAGGTGTCGAACACCTCCTTCAAGTTCTTCTGCATCAGCGCCGAGCACTCCACGTACTGAGCACCCAACTGCGAGGCCAGCCGCGTGGCCTCTTCTTCAGACAGCACTTTCTCTTTGTATATGGCCAACTCGATCAGGATCTTCATGTCGTTCCGCAGGTCAGACTGGGTGCCCACCAGCACAAGGGGTGCCCGCGGGCAGTGATTTAGAATTTCGGGCACCCACTTCTCCAGCACATTGTGGAAGGATGTGGGCGAGACCACACTGAAGCAGAGCAGAAAAACGTTGGTGTTGGGGTAGAACAGCGGTCGGAGGGTGTCGAAGTCATCCTGAAATACACACAAAAGGAAGGCATTAATGTGAATGGGCACGCTCATGTGTGTGTGTGTGTGTGTTTGTGTGTGCGTGCGTATACGTGTGTGTGTGTGTTTAAAGGACAAGAACTGTTTGATTGTGTGTATAAATGTACTATTTTTTCCCATGTGTGTAATAATTTAACCGTTTTCAGTTTATATGTGCATGTTCCCTTATTCCTCCTACCACTCCCCAGCACTTAGAACAATTGCATAGAATAATGCACGCATATATATGTGTACTTTTTATTATTAGTATTATAAATAAATGGCCTTGAACACGCCTAAACCTAACAATATCCTGTCTGTAAAACTACAGTGAAAAATGTATTGCATAGCAAGATTTTAAATCAATGGAAAGACTGCCTCTTCAACTTTGCTCTGTTGCGTCCCATGACAGTTTTAAAAACTAACTCAAAACTCATCTTTTCGAATCCACCTTCCAGTGACTTCCAGCTGTTTCTTTGTGTGTGTGGTGTGGGTGGGTGTGTGTGTGTGTGTGTGTGTGTGTGTGTGTGTGTGTGTGTGTGTGTGTGTGTGTGTGTGCATTACATCCAAACATTTATAGAACTTTGTTTTATTTTGTGGGCATGCAGCGTTAATGTTAGAGAGAGGGGTGGGGAGGGGGAGGAGAGGGGAGAGAGAGAGAGAAAGAGAAAAGGGTCAAGGGAGCGAATTATTATCATTATTATTATTATTACTTATGCGCCTAATACGCCAGACTTAGCTCTAGGTACTTATATGAATACAAAACAACTAAATTATATAACAAAATTAATGATGAAAACTCGTGAACTAATAATAAAACTGGAGACTTTAGACGTTTTGGCATGTCTTCGCAACACAGTTAATTTATCTTATAAATAATTTTATATTTATTTATTTATTTATTTATAAAATTTCTATAATAAGTTATAAGTACAACTTATGTTAATCTGATGAATAAAATTTGATACAACAACAACAGTTAATTTGTTTTTGTGCTGTATTTATTACTAGGCTACTCGTAGGTAGGTCTACATACTATGAGCGATGTGTGGACACACGCTGTGCACAGTGGAATTCACCCATTTTCAAAACGCAATTTCTTCAACCACAATGCACAGATTTGTTTAAAATATTAAATTTCTAAAAGTACAATAGTTTTATTTGCCTTCCGTGTATTTCTGATCACTGCAATAACTACAATCCCTACACTAAAACGCAATGAATGCAGTGCGTTGAAGCGGAAAATTTTCGCGTGGCCACTTAATTCAATAAGCCGTGTTTATTCTTACCTTTTGTCTTTCTCAAAGTCAAAGCAGCAATGACCATTTGTTGCCCTCTGCTTAAATGAATTTGGGGCTGAAAAGTGAAAAAAAAACAACAAATAAGTACTACTCATAAATCTCTCCCAAATCTCCCAACAAATATATATATGATGTAGGCCTATAAATTATATAAAACCTGATGCAAAAGTGATAAAATATATTTGTAGGCCTAAAATATTTCTACACTTTGGTTTGCTTTTTCTAGGCTTTTTGTAGCTGTTTCTGTTACACCTTACTAGCAAGCTGGCCCAGTATGTTTAAACTTGACAAAAGTTTGCCAAATCAACCATTGATAACAACATAACATTATTAATAACTTGAACAACTTAAAATAATATGGATCCATTTGATTAATTTCACTTCAGCTGTTATTGATAAAGAAACTGTACAGTTGTCGATTTGTTTATTACAAATCTTTTTTTTTTTTTTTTTTTTTTTTTTTTAAAGTTACACTTTGTATGCTACATACTGCTAAAACTAGTTCTAGCAAGTAGAATACTACTAGTACTACATGAAACTCGAAATCAAATCTATTCTTTTTACTTGTGTTAGTCGTGAATTCTGCTCACAGATGCAGCTTACTTACTAAATAAAAGCATTTGATGTTGAACGAAACGTTGTCGATAATAATCCTTACTGAAAATAACCCACATCAATGTTGAATGTTACCCCTTGGGGTCATGATCAATCTTGCCACTGTAGATTGTTCTAACCTATAAAGGGAAAAGTGAAAGCCCCAGTTGAAAACCTGTCTTGCCTTTATAGGCATGACCGATTCACTGCGGCAACAATACACCCGTTGGAGTGCCGGGGGTTTCAGTATAAATAGTGTCCCCACTTTCTGGAAATTTAGTGCTTTAAATTCCCACTGTCGCTGTCTTCCTCATTTATTCTTTCCCATTCCTGCTCTGTCCTATCACTCTGCTATACTATCTTCTTCTTCGCTAGATCAATGACCTACCTTTTTTCTTGAAAACTCTTCCTGGACAAGACTCCTTGTTTGTGTATGGGGTCTGTTGGATCAGCTTGGGAGTGTTGGACGCTTTCTGCCGGGTGGTCACTAGGGCTTCCTATGATGTTATTATTTAGCAATATAGGCATTTTATATGTATGTGTTTTGTTGATAATTTATAATGATGTTTGTATTCTATTTTGTTTTTGTAAATGGGGGTTCGAGTAGTTGGGGTAAAGCCTCAGCCGTCCCCTGCGTGGGATGTCTTTATTGTAAAGTGACTGGCCGGTGGAGGGCTTTCAATTTTCCCACTAGGGTTGTTTCAGCAGATCTTTTATGCGGATCGGGGGTTGTCCGGTCCTGATTTGGCTCGGAAGAGTCCGCTGGACCTAAAGCAACAATCAATCAATCAATCAATCAATCAATGTTGAATGTATCAGAGTGACAAGAACTAAGAAGCTATGGTATAGTAGTATTAGCCTTTTGCCCTCTAAACAGACAGGCATACAATTTATGAGCAACTAATAAACTTATAAATTCATATTTTCACGCCGGCAGGCTTTCAGGCATCAGTTGTTTGATTAATTTTGCCTACAAAAGGGAGGAAGGTGGGGTAAGGAAATCGCCCAAATCAGTGAAGTAGATCTAGACCATTTTTAATTGCATTTGTCACATTTGTGGTACTAACTATGACATCCCTTGTCAGACTGTTCAAATGAATCAAGATTCTTCAATTTTAAGCTGTCTCCGGCTCTAGTCTTTCTTCTTCTTGGTACTGGACTGGGCTTTCTTCAGCATAATGAATCTAGATCTTACCGAAGGCAGCATGTGCTCTTTCAGTCTTTGGCTTTGCTGTGTTGTCGGTTGTTTTATTTATTTATGTTTTTATGAGCGGAAAACTGAAAATCTTCAACTTACAACTATGATATACCACAAGCTGGGAAGTCTCGTCTTTCGTAGGCATCAATTACATACTATACTACTTATGTAGGAGCAGGAGGCCCACGAGTTTACAAAGACGAAAGAAAAGACTTCAGAGCCTACGGATAGAGTCTTGTCTTGGAGCTCGATTATGCTACATTATTTCTTAAAAATATGATTACAAAGATTAACACTACAACAGAACACAAAAGAAAATTCTAAATAAAACAAATAAAACCACTTACAGAAGACGAAGTCCAAAATTTCGGCATGTCGCCAACACTCAGCTGTCACGTCATAGAGCATGATAGCCTCCAAACGAAAACCATATTCAAATTGGTTTCTAAATGTTCATCAATTTTATTTTAGTTAAATATTGTTGACAGTTATAACGTTATAACGTGGGTGTCGGATAGTGCAGTGGTTGGAGCACTCGCTACTGTGTCAAAAGTGAAGCACCGTCCGGTGCGGTTAGCACTTGGATGGGTGACCGCTAAGGTGTGAAGCGACAAACAACAACGCCCCCAGTTGACTCAACTGTGATTGAGTACCTACTCTCTTGAGGGTGGGGAAGGTAAAGCAGCGAGGGAGAGAGTTGGGCATCACCCTCATTACGCTGGCCCAAGATAAGTGTGATCTCCAACATCACGCTCCCCTACGGCCACAAGGCTATGGGACTACCTTTACCTTTTTTTTTTTATAACGTTTACAAATATTAACATTTTGACGTACATTGTCTTAGATTATGACGTACGGAGATCAATGAACATATGCCAAAATAAGGTTCGGTTGGAGGTTAGTGGAGGCCTACGGATAGGATACGGAAAAGTCCCAATGTTCGCAAAAAAAGTTACAGTGAGGGAAGGGGAATAACTCGTACCATCATCACATGGTTTTTGGGAACTCGAGTTAATTTGCCTTTCTGCGTTGAAATGAAAAGATATTCCTACAAATAAACCCCACATTGGATTTGAGGACATGGGCATGTACCCAGATCCGGACGAAGTACCTAGATCCCCGGTGTAAAAACATATGGTTGTACCCAGAAGCAAGGGTTTATAAGAGTATATATATATATATATATATATATATATATATATATATATATATATATATATATATATATATATATATATATATATATATATATATATATATATATATATATATATATAAAATGTAGACCTTTGTGGGGCTTTATATATTAGACCTTTGTGGGGCTTTTATATTAGAATGGTTTATGAGGCAGATGTATATTGTTGCTAGTTGTGGGGCATTATATATATAAACCTATTGTGGGGTTTTCTGTCTGGTGTTGGTTTGAGGAGCATTATATTTATATGTATTTGAAAATGTAGAGCATTGTGGGGCTTTTTATAATAGAATTGTTTATGAGGCAGATATATAGGCCTACTGTTGCTAGTTGTGGGCCATTATATGTTACATGTTGTGGGCCATATATCTCTCCGTTCCGCTGACGCTGGTCACCTTTCTGTGCCACGCATCAAGCTGGAGACGTATGGTCGTCGTTCTTTCTCCTTTGCTGCTCCTACACTTTGGAATTCCTTGCCTCAGCCTCTCCGTGACACCCCTACTCTATCTGCATTCAAATCTAGACTTAAAACACATCTTTTCCATGAACACCTCTTGAAATAAATTCCTGCCCACCAGCCGTCCTCAACTTCTTTTGTGGTCATCGTACCTTCATCATCGTCGTCATCATGGTCATCATCATGGTCGTCATCATCATCATCGTCGTCATCAGCCTCATCATATCATCATCACCGTCGTTGTCATCTTCTTTCTCAGTGTCGTCATCATCGTCGTCATCATCGTCGCTGTTTTCCTCATCTTCGTTGTCGTTGTGGCCCAGGTTGTCACAAGCATACGATTAGCGCTGGCGCTGCTCGCGTCAAGTTTCTACTTTCTTGCCCGCTGGCCAAGCCACCCAAGCCACGCCCCTCGGGATAGCCCTTGGAGCCCCGGAACAGTCAGACCCCAGGGTCAGTCCAATTCCGCCAGCCCGAGTAAACACACTGCTCCGAGACACGTCTGCACCTTCGTTGCGACCGCTGAGCTCCGACAATATTCTTGTGTTTCTACCCGTTCCTTGGTCAAGGTAAGAGTGGAGACTTATTTCTTATCATTTAGCATTCCCATCACCCGTCGATTTCCCAACATGTTCGTATGTCTTGTAGATATGTACGTCCGTGTCTGTGGTTTGTCTTGATGTATTGCTTGTGATATGCATTTTATTTCTTGTATCCATTATCTGCATTTTGATTGCTGTTCATGCCATGCTTGTATTTATACATGTATATTCCCCTGCCTAGACTCTTGTATAAATCCCCCCTGCCATGTTGTCCTGTTACTTAGATTAAAGTCCCCCAGTAAAGCACCCTTGCATATAGTAGCCATTGTCCTGTAATTATCCCCTTTGATCCTCACCTGATCCTGTTGTGTAAATATCCACCCCTGCTGTCCATAACCCCATCTTAGGCGCCGATACTATTATCTATTAGCGGCCGCCAGTAAATTCCACCAAGCCCAATAGCCATTGTTGAAATTGTTGGACAGTTGGAACGAACCGGTCAAGTCTTGGCCGGTGTTCCCAAATTCGAAAATCTGACTGGCATGCGCGCTAACTGGCGCGGCATCCAGAGTGTGTGTGCACCTCTGATACTGAGTCAATACTTCATTCCAGAACGGGCCCTTATACCGGGCTGCTACGAGACTCAAGACCCGCTGCGTGCAACCCAGATCCCCTGGTTGACACCGTGAAGCGTGAAAGCAGAATTACAGCAACTGGTCAGCTCCGTAGACTGATTGCACCACAGCCCCTATTACCCAAGAATTCGACCCAGTGACCTGGATTGGAAGACTGACGCTACGCGACTGGACCCTTGCGCAATCGCCATCCAGAATCCTGAGGCAACCACCGCCTATACGCCATAGCAGCTAAGTGCGCACCCAGCGCACACCACAATTCTCGGAACATCTGGCTAACCACGCTAAAGCAGCCAGATACCCCTTTGCCTTATGATGATATCAGTCCACAATCGCCCCAGTAACCCCCAGATAGCTAAACCAGAATAACTCCACGATACTCTGGACGTTAACAGACTCCCACTAGTGACTCAGCCGTATAGCCTACCACCTACGCCTGACCTGCATATATTCAATAAATTGTCTAGTATTATATTATAACATCCGACTTCCCCTTGTTCAAATTCTCCACTAGTTTAGTTTGTATTCTTCTCGTCTGGCCTTTCAACTGTCTATCATTCTTTAGTACTCCCAGCATTATTTCCCTGAATGTCGCCGCAAGTTGGCCTAGTCAAGGGAGGCAACACAGCGTGGGGGAATAATTGCTGATCCTCATCCCCCCAACCCCCTATATTCGTGACACAGGTGTGTTTGGCTGCTTGAGTGTCTGTGCAGGTGTTGTGTTGTGGTGTCTTTTTGTGCTGATCATAGTAGTTGTTCCATGGCGTTTTTAAGCAAATTGCTCGTTTCTGTTTCTGTGTGAAATGCACGTATACTGATAGAGATAGACAATTTTATTGTGCTTTGTATTTTATTGTGTGTGTGTGTGTGCGTGGGAGACATTGAGAGAGTGGGTGTGTTTGACTATGTTTTAATACTGTGGTGATAGAGATAGACAATTTTTAATTGTGCTTTGTATTTTATTGTGTGTGTGTCTTTGTGTGTGTATGTGTGCTGTCTACATGAGCCCTAGACTATTTTGGCTAAGTTTGAGCATAGTCCTTACCAAGATGCAATTATAAACTTGAGTGCGCATGTGCGTATTTGGCTATACACATTTTTACTAAGAAGGAGAGAGAGGGAGGCCAACTTGACAAATTTCCGCACTCATATCTGCAAGACGATTGGTCACACGTAGCGTCATACGACAAGCGCGCCGAGAGTGTCCCGCTGGAACGCGCGACGAGCCACTTTGACTCCACCCCTATAGCTTTGAGAGCGACTTAGACTCCACCCTACAGCCTTGCGAGCCTGCAATTGGCTCACCACTTCATTAATGAATTGTGACATCAACTATTGTGCCTAATAAGGTGTTCAAGGGCTCCACCCCTAGAACTTGCGAGCCTCGCATTGTCTCACTTCACACATACATTGTGGCTTCAACTATTCTGACTTATGAGGCTGCTTTCGTCAATTTTTTTCTTTCATCTTGCCTATGTAAGGCTAAATAGTATGTCCTTGTGAGCTGTAGCAACATATACGCTCATCTTTCTTATTCACACAGGTGGGAGGGGGGGGGGGAGGGAGGAGGGGCAAAGCCGTAGCTCAAGTGGTAGAGGGTTAGCCTGGCACACTGATGACCCAGGTTCGAATCCCGTGGTGGGCGATATAAAATGTGGCCATTTTCACTGTCCATTTTAGCAGTATGATGGCTCTTGTGGTTCAGTATTGATTTAGGTCCCTACCCCTCTGTCCCTGGGATGGTTATCCCCGTCTGCCATATCGCCAATGGTGGGTGTAGACGTTAAACCTCAATGTTCATTCATTCATTCATTCATTCACACAGGTGATGTAGTGACAGTAAAAACTGTTGACAAAGTGAAGTAGAATATATACATACTAGTGGTTTTTTGTACCCTGGCAAGCCAGGGTACACAGGTTTGCTGTTTAAAATGTAGACAGAGAGACAACTGTTGTGAGCGAGTTTCATTTGGACGATGATACCTCCCCATATCCCCCTTGATACCTCACCATACCCACCCCCTCTGATATCTCCTCATCTCCCCCCCCCATGATGCCTCACCATACCCCCTTGATACCTCCCGAACCCACTTGATACCTCCCCATATCGTTTCGCAGGTATGGATGAAAGGAATCGACCATCACCATACCCCCTTATATATACCCGATCCCCGTTATGCCTACCCATGCCCCTTTAAACCTACCCGTAGCCCCCTTTTACCTACACGTACCACCCCATCCCGATCCTTGGTAATAATACTAATACTAATACTAATACTACTAATAATAATAATAATAATAATAATAATAATATTAGAATAATACAAATAGAAATTAAAAAAACACCAAGGTTTTAAAAGAAAATTTGATATAAGATATAATAATAATAATAATAATAATAATAATAATAATAATAATAATAATAATAATAATAATAATAATAATAATAATAATAATAATAATTATTATTATTATTAGTGTATAAATAATAATAATAATAATACTAATAATAAATAATAATAATAATAATAATAATAATAATAATAATAATAATAATAATAATAATAATAATAATAATAAAAATAAAGGTAAAAAGCCTATATTAAAAAGAAAAATATCCATATTGTAGTGTAAAAAAAAAACGGCCCGCGTCAGGGCCGGATCACTTACTCTTGGAGGGGGGGGGGTTCCAAAAATATTTTAAGGGGTTAGGGGTGACAAAAACGTGTCCGCTCGAGGAACTTGAGTAGAATGAGGAACGTTTTACTTACCACCAGTGTCAACTAAATTAAGAGCTTTAAAAAAACTCCATATATATATTTTTTTCTGACTGAGTGAGGTACATCGAATGGCCAGGGGGGGGGGGGTTTCCGGAACCCAGGAACCCCCCCCCCCAGATCCGGCCCTGCGCGTGAGGTTTGAACTTGGGTCGTCCTACACGGTAGGCGAATGTTTTACTAACTAAGCTAGCAAGGCTTGCTAGAAAGACCCTTAATTTTTTGGTCTATATGGGAAAACACACACAGCTCGAGACCATGGAGTTAATTTTTGTGAGCCAAACCTGACATTATTTTTTAGGTGCACAGGTGGCCCGTGATCAAAACTGGTAAACATGATCAAAATCGGTGTATCTTATTATCCCAAAAAAATTTTCACTGAAAAATGTTCGCGCTATTGAGCTGATCATTTTGCAACAAACCCGATTGATTGATTGAATGATTGATTGTTGCTTTACAGGGCGCGAAATTAACTTTTTTCTTTGAGGGTAAACAGAACCCTTAACTTTTAAAAAGTGAGGGTCCTGTCTGAAATGTGAGGGTCCTAATACATAATAAACAATCGCACATAAAAAAAAATTCAAACACATTTTAATAAAACAGAACTTTAATTCCCTCTTTTTATTCATTAACAACAAATATGTTTAAATAAGTAATGGTACTCTATCTGAGTCCCAAATTTTTAATTCGAAAAATAAAAATCTCTCTCTCTCTCTCTCTCTCTGATTCTTTTTACTCTTTTTGTATAAAAATGTTTTGATTAATTACTTTCTCAATTAAAGTGTATTAATAATGTTAATACGTTAAGCTGCTTCATCTGAAACAAAATAAGCTTTAAAATAATGTTAGTTTTATCCCAACTTTTTTTAATTAGAAAAATCATATGAACACAGAAAATGACTATAACAGAAAATACTTTAAATATTCTGAAACCTTTTACCTGAGGCCTTTTTAATGAAAAAAAATCGAAGGTAAGCAGAAAAAATCTGTTCTAGTACATACATGACGTCTATGTTTATTGGTAAAAAACAGTCAGCCCACAATAATGAAAAACATGACTAAAATTAAAAAAAAAAGTTTCTACAGTAATTTAAGATCGCAATGCCAAACAAAATCTTTGAATGGCCTTCCATTTTTGCACAATGCATGGGTAGTTCTTATTATTTTTCGGACTTTATCTGCCACATATTTCTCTAGATACTTCACAGCTCTTGCAGCTTCACTATCTTGTACTGGCTGCACCTCCGCCTCTTCTTTTTTAACGTTTTTATGAGAGTCTATATGGAGAGAAATAGCTTCGAAAAATCGTTGATCCAGTAATATAGTTGTCTTTACCTTGCGCAAATGCTTGGTTTCCTCGTTTTTTGGCCTGCTTTTTGCACGGCTCACAGATCAACACTTCGACACCATCTTCTCGCCAAATTTTTATGTGCCACAGAAATTTCTTAGACCATTCTTCTTGGTAGCTTCTGCTACGTTTTGCTTGCTCGTACTGCTTTTGTTTTTTCTTCCTTTCATCGTCGTTTTCTGTCGAGGCAGGTCTTTTTCCAAAAATGGAAAAGTTTTTGCTCTTCTCACTAGCCATTTTCGGGATTCATATTGAAAGCAGACGCTCGACAGTGAAAATACGAACAGCCCATTGATTGGCCAAAAAGCGTGACTCCGAGCCAATAAAAAAAGACGTACTCGAGTGACAAATACCTCGCATCCATAGCAACATATAGCGCGATGGGTACTCGACATCGATTTTCGAAGATTTATTATTGCCTTCTACTTTTCACTCAAAAATAATTTTTGCATCGAAGATTTTTTTCAGTAAAAATGAATTGATTACTCAACTTTGTAACGTAGTTGACTTTTTTTGGGCGGGTAAATTGGGCACTCTAGAAATGAAAAGAGCGGGTCCGAATCAACATTTGAGGGTAATTCGCCCCGGACCCGCCTTAATTTCGCGCCCTGCTTTAGGTCCAGCGGACTCTTCTGAGCCAAATCAGGACCGGACAAACCCGATTAAAATTGGTCTAGAATTACGGGTAGGGCATTCAAAAACATGTATCAGCTACAATCGGACCTAAATTGAAAAATGACTGAAAAGGAATCGCGCTATCGAGCTGATCATTTTGACACCATCCGCACTAAAATCGGTTAAGAATTATTGGTTCTATGAGTGTTTTAGTAGTTTTTATCTGTTATCTGGTATCTTTGTCTTTAACCCTTCATACGGTCAAACACTAGTCAATGCTCAGCGTGTTTTAACCAGAAACATAGCTAAACTATCGCTCTTTAATTGGAAAAGGAACAAGGTACTTTGTGGCAGGATAGGACATTCCAAGACTCCCTACTGTGACGCTCACTTATAGATGTGATTGTATGTGTGCGAACGTGAAAACATCCTAAGCTGAAGATTGTGTGTGTGTGTGTGCGTGTGGCTGCAGATACACACACACTGGTAACAAATTGCGCACATCAAAGGGTTTTGGAAAGCCGCACCTCAAAAACTTGGCCACTTGGAGAGTAGGCTTATTTGAGCAAACCAAATAGAGTCTAGCTATTGTTGTTGAATCAAATTTTATTCAAAATTTTATTCATCAGAATACATTTGCCACTAACCCTAACCCTACTAGTGTGCGAAATTAAAAGGAAATCGTAGCTGCCGTTTTTGAAAAAATCTCAAAAAGGTGGTTTTGGAGACATGTTTTTTTGGGGGGTCGGATCACTAAAACAGTCACTCTGAACTCAATAATTGAGGGATGCCAATTATTTTGATCTCATAACCTAACGCACTACCATTAGACCACCGTGCAATAGTGTTATCTGTGGTGAGGGTGGGTAAAGGGCGGCGATCTGAACCAACATACACGTTCACCTGTCTCATCTACAGGTGATGTAGTGATGGGATATGGATGGGGGTAAAGTGTTAGTGTAAGGGTCAGTGTGGGGGGAGGAGGTGGCCCAACCACCTCTAGTTATGGTATGGTTGATAGGATAGCTTGATATATATTGATACATAGATGTTCAGTAAGATTGTAACTTGCAAACTGTGTAGGGTACAGTTGTTATGTTTTGTGTGTCTTGATTATGTTCATTTCTCAGAGAGAGATATTACAGTTCTCTTGTATGTTGTATCTGGTATCTCCTAATGCTGATTCCGCAGCACATCCTATAGTACGCCAAGAAACAAAACGAGCCCCAATTTATGGGATGGGTGATACGATAGGAGCTCCCAAAGTGATGGCATGGGTTGATAGATGAAAGTGTGTACAATCGTTGCGCGATTTGCGTGGTATAAGTTCAATAACTCAAGAACCACTTCACCCAGTCTGTTCCCATTTACCAGTTATGTTCTAGCCCCACCCCTGCACGTAGTCCCCCAACACGGAAAGAATGAAAGAACGCGTTGGGGAGAGGTGGCTGTTTGATTGATCTGACCCTCCTGAAATCCTTGTACAATATGACCAAATACTTTCGATCCAATGTGGCCACCTCATGGGGATGAATTTGGCTGCTTTTCCAACATTGTTCGGTCAGGGTATGTGTGCTGTACCCACTTCGTGCACCTAAACGGTGCATTTGGCAGTATTTTGGGCGCCAGACGGTTTCCCGCCCAAATGTCCGGCCGTTATTGGGAGATTGGAACCCTTTCAAAGTACAGAAATCAAAGAACCTGAAGTTTCTCCTCAACCCATCAAGTCAGGCAGTCCATATTGGGCTCATCCCCAAGAGGACCCCCTGAATGCTTCACCTATCTCAAGAAGAGTTGATGGATCACAACCCAAACCCCTAACCCTAAACCAGCATCACAGCCACTGTCCACATAGGAATAAGCAATAGCCTAGCTCTTTGGGTTGAGGGAGAGGTGACTGTTTGATTAAGATAAAGATAGTTATGGGATGGGTGATGGGATGCGACCCCCGAGGTATGGGACTGGTGATAGCTTGATCTGTATTGATAGATAGAGGTCCAGGAAGAATGTAAAGTGCAACCAGAGTAGGGTCCATGTGTTATGGGTTGTGTGTATTGATCAAGTTCATGTCTCACAGTCAGATAATAAAGCTCTGTTGTATCTTGTATCTGGTATCCCCTGATGCTGATTCCTAGACACATCCTATAGTACGCCAAGAAACAAAACCAGCCCCAAGTTAGGGGATGGGTGATACGATAGGAGCTCCCAAAGTGATGGCATGGGTTGATAGAGGAAAGTGTGTACAATCGTTGCGCGATTTGTGTCGTATAAGTTCAATAACTCAAGAACCACATCACCCAGTCTGTTCCCATTTACCAGTTATGTTCTAGCCCCACCCCTGCACGTAGTCCCCCAACACGGAAAGAATGAAAGAACGCGTTGGGGAGAGGTGACTGTTTGATTGATCTGACCCTCCTGAAATCCTTGTACAATATGACCAAATACTTTCGATCCAATGTGGCCACCTCATGGGGATGAATTTGGCTGCTTTTCCAACATTGTTCGGTCAGGGTATGTGTGCTGTACCCACTTCGTGCACCTAAACGGTGCATTTGGTAGTATTTTGGGCGCCAGACGGTTTCCCGCCCAAATGTCCGGCCGTTATTGGGAGATTGGAACCCTTTCAAAGTACAGAAATCAAAGAACCTGAAGTTTCTCCTCAACCCATCAAGTCAGGCAGTCCATATTGGGCTCATCCCCAAGAGGACCCCCTGAATGCTTCACCTATCTCAAGAAGAGTTGATGGATCACAACCCAAACCCCTAACCCTAAACCAGCATCACAGCCACTGTCTACATAGGAATAAGCAATAGGCTAGCTCTTTGGGTTGAGGGAGAGGTGACTGTTTGATTAAGATTAAGATAGTTATGGGATGGGTGATGGGATACGACCCCCGAGGTATGGGACTGGTGATAGCTTGATCTGTATTGATAGATAGAGGTCCAGGAAGAATGTAAAGTGCAACCAGAGTAGGGTCCATGTGTTATGGGTTGTGTGTATTGATCAAGTTCATGTCTCACAGTCAGATAATAAAGCTCTGTTGTATCTTGTATCTGGTATCCCCTAATGCTGATTCTGCGGCACACCCTATAGTACGGCAAGAAACAAAACGAGCCCCAATGACCCCCGAGTTATGGGATGGGTGATAGCATAAGAGCTCCCGAGTTATGAGATTGGTGATAGATGAAACTGTATAATCGTTGCGCTATTTGCGGTGACTGTTTGATTGAAATGACTATAGAGTATTACTATATAGGGGACAATAGTAGTAGTATTATTATTATTGAGGATTTGTATAGCGCACTCATCTCGCCGTACTTGACAAGATCTAACTCAAACCTCCCGAGACGCGCACCTGCAGCCTTTGGGTGCATGGTCTGACAATCACTGAATGAACACTGAACCACCAGAGCTATCCTACTGCTGACATGGACCGTATATAGCACAGATAAGAAGAAGAGGTGGTCTGTACGAGACCAGTGTATTTATATATCACAACACCTATTTTGACCCCTATTTATGCCTTGTACAACTTTGTTGTGCTACACCGCTCTAACCACTGTGCCACTGTGTCGCTCAAATGAACAGCAAAGGCTTTAGAAACACTACTTCACTCGTTTATAAGGAAAGTAGGGCGTGTATTTTCTACAGATCACACAAGTACACACATACTGGCAAGAGTTTGGAAACATGATAGGAAATGTTACGTCACATGCCCAGAACCTTTGCCAAGTTATGAGTTTTGAAACAGGGACGCCCGCCAGTTTTATTAGTCAAATTGTCTGCCTCAACTACAGGGATGGTATTTGGGGTATACAATGAACTGATCAATAATAGTACAGGACGCAGTCAATATAAAAATTTAAAAAAAATAAAAATTCAAATTTCTTTTCATCTTCTAATAGCGATCTCTTTGCCTTTACACCACCTGTTTGAGTGATGGATGTGTATTTGGTGTGTGTGAGGGTGAATGAGACAGGTGAGCGCACTGACTTATATTTACTGTAATGTAGTATCCATGGGTGAGCGTGTATGTTGGTATAGATGGCCGCGCTTTGAGCCTGATTGATTTGGGAAATGGCATGTATATAGCATCTTGTATTATTATTATTATTATTATTATTATTATTATTATTATTATTATTATTATTATTATAATGCACTTTATTCCATTCAACATTCATCTTGAGGACTTGCTAACGGTCCCGAAAACGTTGGTCTAGAATCATGGTCCTCGGTCTTAATATGGTTTAAGAGTGTGTAAGCAAGTGTGTACGGAAGTCCTCAACATGAAGGCTATTTGTGAATGTGTGTATTCAGTCCTCACAATACATTCCCGCCAGTCTTCACTTATCACGCAACATACCAAGTCTAATAGCTCAAAGAGCAGTTACTATTTTGAAACGTACGACCCCTGGCGCTGCTTTCGGGAGCCAAGAGACAATGCTTGCAGTATCGAATCTCAAAAATACCTATTATTTCTAATAGTCCCCACAACCGAGGTCTAGAATCATAGTCCTCAGGCTGTGTAAGCGTTCAAGTAGGGGTGTGTGTGTGTACGTACCTAACCATAACAGTGGGTTTATGCATAGGTTACACTTACGTGCAACTGGGTTTAAAAAAATACTGGGTTCCAAAATCTGAAACTCAGTTTTTTTTAAAACCGGCTTTGCAATAGGAATAACAAAAAAAGTGTATACGCAAAGTCTGAGCGAGAAACCCACAATTGCGGTTGAGTCAACTTTGAGTTTGAGCCAGTTAACACTCCGCGATGTGTGTTCCCGCTGGTCAACCAGTCAAATACACGCACTGTCAGGGGAAGTAACTCGGAACGCCACACGCTACGTGCCGGCTGGCAAGATGGAGGTACGTGTTTTTTCGTTTTATTCAGTTGTATTTTGTCCTTCTGTCTCTGTAAATTGTTCTTTAATCTATATTTTGTGCTTCTAGGATGTGGCTTTAAAATGTTCCCTTGTTAAAATTTCAAGCTTTTTCGGTGTGCTTTTGTACTTTTAAAATCATATCAATTTTCGTGTGGATGTTGTGGTCGATTGTCAACACAGGGTCTGCATTTTTGTTTGTTACTTTTTGAAGAACACAAAAATAAATTTGCTGCATTTTAAGCGTCCTTGTATCTGATATTAATGAAGAGTCTTGTGAAGTCTCTTGAACATTGAAACAGTTACCATGAGAAATGTATGTCTCCTTTGTTCACACTGGGGTTTTCAAAACTTGCATTTTTTCTCATTTACAAAAAAGACGGTCAGTGAAGATAGTACAAGAAGTAAATAAGGGAGGTATTGATGTGTTATTTTATTCATATGTAGATTGATTAAATAAATGTTTAAAAATATTTTTGCAGAATAACAATTTTAGTAGGCAAAATGCAATGTTATCAGAATAAAAAACAATAAGCTTTTAACGTGTACCGTTTATTATACTGCAACTTTTATTTTTCTGTATTTTCCTTGTGTTCTGATGTAATTAAAAAAAACCACATGTTGCAACAAACAGTAAAATACAAAATTCTGGCTGCCGTTACCTACATAAGTTATAGCTTTTGGTTTATGGTTCACCTGTCTGTTTTCCTTGGATGAAGGGAAATAGAATATGTGAAAACTGATTGATGCATTAAACTGCTTAACATTTGGATTTTTTGTGGAGACCAAGCATGTTTGCCAGTATCAAATTGTTGTATCTGGCAAACTCCAACAGTCTCAGACCCTTGTCATTTGTCTCGTTGTTGCAGTGGGGTCCACATTAATAGCTAGAGCACCATTTTCAGATCTGCATCTACTCCATTTCCCAAATTGTTAGCTGTAATTCTGAGTAAGCATAATTATTTTCCCAGAACATCCTGTTATGCCTCGAGTTTATCCGGTTGCGGAGAAGTCTCTGTAGTCCGACGACGACCCAGGAGGCGTTTGGAAGGAAGACGTCCCACTCCATCACCATCAACATCTTCATCGCCTTAATTGTACTCATCAGGTGACAGCTGGTGTGTGTCAGTACTTATGAATTTTATAATATTGTTGTTCGCTTTGAAAAAAACACTCATTGATTGCTGTATAAAATCGGTGCCACAGCAAAGCAGTTAATAACTGGCAGCTCCACGCCTCAGATCAAACTGTGACCTGCTAACACAAGGTGTTGGTGGTATATTGTTTCTACATTGCAAAGGGGGAGGTGAGGAGAGCTTGGATGAGGGAGGAGAATGGGGGGGGACATTAGTGTACATGGCAGAGCTAGACATCCTTGTTGAATAAGATCAAAGTTTTAGCTCAATTTTACAGTTGTTAATGGGGCACATGAAATGCAGATTACATTCTGATTATAATGTACACAATTCGCTCTGGGCTTTTCAGGTTGTATAGGTATGCTTTGGATTTTAAAAAGCAGGCATGTTGAGGAACCTTTGTACTTGTGCTTTCATGGAGTGGCCTCGTGGCGCAGTGGATAAGTCGCCGGTTTTCTATGCCGAAGGTCGCGGGTTCGATTCCCGCAAGGGGCGAACGTATGTGACTTAGGTACGAGACTATTGAGGTCACCGAGGATTTTCTCCGGGCACTCCGGTTTCCTCCCTCCCTTCAATTATGGTACAGGATGCAGTCAATATAAACATTTCAAAAATAAAAAATTCGATTTTCTTCCGTCTTCTAATAGCGATCTCCCTGCCTTTACACCACCTGTTTGAGTGATGTATGTGTATTTGGTGTGTGAGAGGGTAAATGAGACAGGTGAGCGTGTATGTTGGTATAGATCGCCGCGCTTTGAGCCTTGGGGAAAAGCGCGTACATAGCATCCTGTATTATTATTTATTATTATTTACTGAGTAGCTAGTAAGCATAAGAGTTTCTATAACTATTTTATAACTTGGTTGCTAGTAGCTAGTGTGTCGAAGTGGTTAGTGGGAAAAAATGCTGTCCCACTTCCTCCGGGCTTTTGTGCCCTTTTTTCCCCAACCTCTACCCCCTAAACTTTAAATGTGTTTTGCTTGTTTCTTTTACACTTTAAAGAGGGTGAGTAGTACATTCATGTACAAGAAAATTAAAGTCCAGAATATAATATTTCATTGATGAATCAGTAGACAGTATTGTCAGTCAATCCCTTTTTGTAGTTGAGCCAGTTCAAGCCTCTACTCTTTTCAACTTCCATTCCCTTCTCCCACCCCAGGCCCCCCACCCCACCCTTTGACCATCCTCATACCTTGGTTTGAAATTGTTCTTATGCCGCTGAATTTGTTCTGTTGTTTAAACCCTGTGTTCTGATGCTGCTACTTGTTCGCAGGAGGGCTGAAGAGCAGCATGAGGATTCTAAAGACTCTAATTCATCGGAAGGTTCAGTCAAGAAACAAGCTAGAAAAAGGCGTCAAAGCCAGCAGACCGAAATGCATACAACATCCCCATCATCAGCTTTGTTGCTGCCATCAGTGCTACCCCGTTCTCCAGGTTGTGAACCAAGTGCCATGAATCGTTTAGATATAGAATATATATTCAAATTTGTTTGCAAATCTATTCAAGATGAGTCCTAAATAGTAAAAAATTGCATGTTTAAATATGTTACACTCCGTTTGATGATGGTGTTTTCTATCAGTATCTGATTCAGCCCCAATGCTGAATTCCTGATAGGGTGTAACTCAGATTCGTTTATCCACGCAGCCCATCCAAACAGCATACAAGTCACAAAGTCGACGTATGAAGTTTTCCACTTTTTATTCAGCACACATCAACAACTGCATACAATTCTCAACTCAACTCAACAACTTTCAAATTTACTTTCCAACTCACTTTCAACAACTTCACTTTCTCTCAACAACAGTGCGGCACACAATTTTATAATCTCTCTCTCTTCCGGAACAATTTCGAATACAGTAGAAATGACGCACTGCCACCAATCGAATAAAAGATCGTCATCACTGACTTACGTCAATACATATTTTTATATCTTCCGGAACGACCTCTTGCTTCGACATGTATCGGGAAATTTCTATCAAGAATAAACACGCAGATCCAGAAAATTCTACAACAATATCGACTAACGAAAATTATCAACGTTATACAAAGCCTCTCCTAACAACAATGCAAACTCAAATCAAAGGTAAATAAACTCTATTATTGAATACTTTGCAAATCGAAAAGATTAGATCTATCGTGCGCGTTTCCGACGTACTACCATTCGCGTTTCAACGTAACAAAATAATAATAATAATGTTCGTCATTTGTAAGGCGCCTTAGCCTAAGGATCAAGGCGCTGGCCGATACAGGATCTAACTCAAACCGCCCGAGACGCCACCCGCAGCCTTTGGGCGCATGGTCTGACGCCCGGACAATTGAGCACAATCCTGGGCAGCCAGGGATGGAGGAGAAGGACCAAGTGCATGCTGGGTGTGTTCTTGTTACCGGCACTCACCCGTCTAGGACATGAGCGTCAGGATCTTTAAAGTCCGTTATGATGGAATGCATGCGACACAGACTAGACCTCGGTTTATACTCTCATCCGAAGGAGAAGGAAAACAGGAGTAAAGTGTCTTTCCCAGGGACACAACACAATGGCCCGGCCAGGGCTTGAACCCGGGACCTTCAGTTAATGTTGTCTGTCTGTCTGCCTTCCATCTGTGCAAAACTTTAAAGTGGATAATTACAAGAGACCTCGAAAATTATCAGTGATTGAATGACTACACTTCAAGGTCAAGGTCACAGGTTCAACAAATGTTAGTCAAGCTATGTCAATTTTCCACAAAATTTCTTGTTAATCCTAAGTTATTAATATTAACTAAACTTCAGCTTGTTTGATGCATGATAGGTATCAATGAGACGCACATGCATATTTTGTCAACCTTGCTCCAAGGTGAAGGTCATTGGAGATGTCCAAAATAATAAAATCTTTTGCTGTAGTTTATTTTATCGTACATGAGTGCATTTATAGCTGGAGGTCAAGGTCAAGAGCATCGAAATATCAAAGCTTGTATTACTTTGCATTTTAAACCCACCGTTTCAATCATTTAACTTTTTTTTCTGGCATCTCATTTTTGTGTTATTTATTGGGAGTTCCATAAGGAGCATGTGAGTCATATGGACTTGCCTTTCCAGTGATTGATGGTGTTCATCATGTTCAAAGCATTTTGAGGTGCTACTTGTCATTAAGTAATAGAAATTTACTGCTCTGTATTGTGTAGACTAGTTTTTAGGCCCGTTTTGTTATGTAGTAGATTTCTGTCTTAAACTTAAGAGAAAGCGTGGATTAATCTGGCAAAGTACCAAATTATATTTCTTTGCCAAGTTAATACATATGTTATTCTCGGGGTTCTTGTTCATCAAAAAGCAATGTCAAGACTAATGACTATATAATAATATTCTGCTCTTCACATGGTTTTATTATACCTTTGAGGTGCTGGAAAAGAAACGAATTATAAGTGGTTGCACTCAATTGATCCTTATTCAGAATATATTAACGTAACGGGAAACCATAAACAATTTATGTAAAACTTAACTATATGAAGTTGATAAAAAAGTAATAATAATATATACAAATTATGCTCTACTAGACACTTTCAAAATAAAAATGTTAACAAATTATGTCTGTGTTATGTTGTTCATATGTTTGTTTTACATTACCAATTCTCTGCTTTTTTATTTTTCCATTCCTCTTCTTTTCCAATGAAGATTTGTATACTTTTCCACCCTTCTCATTCTTTCTTTTCCTCTGGAGATTTTATGCTTTTTCTCCACGCTTCTCCTCATTCTTTCTATTAATTCTTCTTCATACTCCTCATACTTTTTCTTCTTTCTCCTTCTTGCCTTTTCTTCAATGATTTGATTTAAATCTGGAAGTAAAGTAATAAATTGAACATGAAAAAATTATCCAAAGTTAACATGTGAGAACAACAAGATATCTTTTTTTGCAGATCTTCCAGTCTGGATTCAAATTAAAAAAACTTTAAAACCATACAATACAAAGTAAATGTAAGCAAAGTAAATATGACAAAAATGTTTGCTTAATGCCGAATTTTTCTTTTTGATTTTTACTGACACCAGCTAATAATTTATTTTTTGGGCTATGGGGAGAAAAAGAGGGTCATGCACTGACCTATCCAGAGGTACACTGTAACAACCTCAGACCTTTCGGTTCTCAGTTCAATGCTTTAACCACTGAGCTACCGCCCAGTTCTTAAAGTAAATGGCAAAAGTCTATCCTTCAATAACAGCTCTAATTCTATACAGTAGCATATATCAACTGAAAATATTGTAATTGAAATTATAAAAACCAAATCAGAGGAAATTCTGAGCAATAGTAAAAGTTGTTTCATTAGTTGAATTAAACTAAAAGTGTCAGTGTACTGCACTCACTTACTGAAAATCTTGCAAATGCAACCTTGGCCATTTATACATTTTGGTTGTGTCCGTGTGTGTGATAAACCCAGTTTTTCCACAGAAACCCAGATGTCCAATATGCATGTGTAAAAACCCACTGGTATCAAATGAACCCACTATTTCATAGCGCAATTTCTCCTTTTGTTTTTGTCAAAAATGAAAACGGTTGTGACAGATAACCTTACAAGAGGCTATTGTATCCGTTGAGTGAATAGGAATGGTCTGTAATGAAGGGAAAGGATGGAACCCAGTTTGCCTTGTTTTGTGTGTGTGTGTGGGGGGGGGGGGTAGTGGGTGTGGGGGTGGGGGGGTGGGGGTGGGCATAACCAACCATAACAAAACCCATCATTAAAAAAAATAATCTATGGACCACACCCTGCCACCACCATGGTGGGGCATCATGACCTCAGCAGCAGCGATGACGTCAGCCGCGTCAGCAGCGATGACGTCACCCGCGTCAGCAGCTAAAAAAAAAACCTGTCCATCCGCTGACCATATTACTACTAAGGTCTATTGTATTCACGCCCGCTTTCTTTCTTATTTGACTTTCATTAAACGATCTGTCGAAGAAGATGCCAAAACTCTTTGAAGATGCACAATGTACTCCAACCATTGATTTCATCTGATGGCAACATGTGCACGGAGCGTGCCTGACAACTAGCTTCTGATCTTGGCAACCAGTTGTGTCATACAGCCAGATCTGCGCAGACCACTGAACTAAATAAGTGGCACAGACCTAGAAATGTTTGGTGGTTCAGTTTGGCGGTGATGTACAAGAAATATGACGTCAGAACGTATGGTATAATATTATTCGCGTTATCGTTACGAAGTTTGAGTCTGAATCCACCACAGGCGCTTTGTTACACTCGATGTTGGTTTTTTTTTCAGTTGGTTCAGCCCCGATGCTTGAAACCTGATAAAGTGTAACTCAGATTCGTTTATCCACGCAGCCTGCTCACTCAGCAACAAGGCAAAGTCTTCGTATGTAGTTTCCAACTTTATTCAGCATACATCAACACTGCATACAATCGCTTTTTCCACTTTCAACTTTTTACTTTCAACACTCTTATTTTGAAACAGTGCGGCACTTAACATAGTCTCTACATACTCCAGAACAAACGAGAATATCCCACATGAAACACCACAACCAATCAAAATTAATTTCATCATCACTGTCTCACGTCATACAACCTTATTTGGAATGGAAGCTTCCATGGTTAACTATCCATACGCTTCGATCGATAGTAAACAACTGACTCGAGAAAATTCTCAAATAATATCGACCAACTAAAATTATCAACGTTATACAAAGCTTCTTCTAATAACAACGCAAAATCAAATCAAAGGTAAATACACTCTATTATTGCATGCTTTGCAAAATAACACGAACAGATCTATCGCGCGCTTCACACATAATATCGTGCGCATTTCACACGCACCATCATGCGCGTTTCAACGTAACAGGTCTGCCTTTGGTTATCTATAAGGCCTATACATGTGAGGCGTCACAGGCATATGCGCTCGCGTGTCCAGATACAAGCGCCTGTGGAATTAAGCTGCTCCATGCACATTATTCTCTAAATTATTTCATAAATGGCATCAATTTGTACGAAACTATACTGCTATGAAATCCTATAGAGACTTATCGCAAGGAATGACGTCAAACGTTGTGTCATTTATGCGGTTTGCTATTCCAAAGACTGATGAGCTGCCAACAACAAGCCCTCTACATTTGCTACTGTTGCCACAATGGTGCAGTTCTTTTCGTTTGCTGCTCTATGTAGTCTGTGAGTAATTTATGCGTTGAATAATAGGAATAGTGAGTTGTAAATTATGACGGCCTACTATAGCGCCAAAACCTGATAATTACAAATATCAAGAGCACAAGTATATCAATTAGTTGATATACTTGTGCAAGAAATAATTACAAATATCATGGGATAATTACTATGATCAAGGGAAAATTACAATTATAAAAGGATAATTACAATTATCATTTTAAAATTATAAATATACATCACGTGAACATGTTTAATTTTCAGTTTTGGCTCCAGCAATCCGTCCGGAAATGCGCCCAAACCAAAAATTTTAATTATCACATAATAATTACAAATTTCACTTCATAATTACAATTTTTACGTGATCATGCTTCATTCTCACTAAGGCGGCTTACTAGTGCCAAAACGTGCATTCACAGGTATCAGTGATAATAGTATATATAATAGTAAAACTATGTTAGTGCCATTTTAGATAAGTGCAACATTGACATTTCTGATATTCCTGTTTTACCAAGTGTACCGAAAATCCCACAGTGGGAACATTTAAGTGCTAATTTTGATATTGATTATACCTCGGTTAAGAAAGGTGAAAATGTAAATGTCTTAACAGCTGAGGTTCGAGAACATTTGGAAAGAACGTATGGTAATCATTTAAAAATTTATACAGACGGATCTGTGTCTGAAACTTTACTTGCTGGTGCCGGTTTTACCATTCCTGATCTAAAAATAAAAAAATCGTATTATGTTGGTAAGAATGTATCAGTTTTCACAGCAGAATTGTGTGCCATTTTAATGGCTTTGGACACTATTAGCAACACCTCTATTGCCTTTTATAACATAGTATTATGTGTTGATTCTAAAGCTGTTCTCAAAGCCCTTCAAAATTGGTATTGTAAAACTAGATCAGACATTATTTTTGATATTAGATTATTAATTCATGCTATTATGTCAAATGGTGTAGGAATTTCTTTTTGTTGGGTTCCTTCACATTGTGGCATTTATTTTAATGACGTTGTGGATACTTTAGCAAAGGAAGGGTCATTCTCTGTAAGTGACAACAACATTGTTAGACCATCTGCATCAGAACTCATTTCGTTGGTAGAAAGATCAATGTACTCCACCTTATCACACAGTACTGGAATAGATCATTACTCATGTTCTAGAAACTTGTGTAGAATAATCAATAAGCTAAGAGTCAACTCATGGAATACTAAATTTTTAGCTGATGCTATGTGTCCATGTTCTCAACCAATTTCCGTTGAACATCTGTTAAAAACTTGCCCCATATTAACTTCACAATATTTAAACAAAAATATTAAAACAAATGAACATTCCACTGTTGAACTGCTGCAGTATCAAACAATTATTACCATAGCACAAATTATTAGCCAGTCTCCAGTGAGCAAATTTTTGTGATTATTTTGTCTGATCCTTGGATGTGCTTTTTGCATTTTGCGTGTGATTGTGTGTATGCTTGCGTGTATGGTCTAATATCACAAACTGTGAATAGACGTTAAATAAAATTATTGAAATTGAATTGTGATAATAGTAAATATTACGTGTTCTGTGTAATTCACATTATGACGACCTACTAGCGCCAAAACCTGATAATTACAAATATTATGTGATAATTACAAATATCAATGACATATTTACAATTAACACGTAAAAATTGCAATTATCAAATAAATAATTTGGGGAGGTGGGGAGGGGGAAAAAGGAGGGGCGGGGGGTAGGTTTGGCCCATTTCCAGACGGATTGCTAGAGCCAAACTAAAAATTAAACATAATCACGCGAAGATATTTGTAATTGTTCAATGATAATTGTAATTATCCCTTGATTATTGTAATTTTCCTATATTTGTAATTTACCACTAGGGTTGTTTCAGCAGATCTTTTATGCGGATCGGGGGTTGTCCGGTCCTGATTTGGCTCGGAAGAGTCCGCTGGACCTAAAGCAATAATAATGTAATGTAATGTTATATTTGTAAGTATCCCATGATATCTGTTATTATATTCAGGGCAGGGCGAAGTATCACTGAACAGATTTTCAACCTCAGAATAATCTGCGAGAAATACCTAGAGCACTAACAACATCTATATCATGTGTGTGTAGACTTCAAGAAAGCGTTTGACCAAGTCTGCCATGCAGGTCTGTGGGCAACCATGAGAATGTACAACATCAGCCCTAAAATTATTGAAGTCATCAAAAGCCAAAATTCTACCAGTGCAGTCCTCCACATCAGCGCCATCGTAAACTGGTTCCGAACAACAATCGGTGTGCGTCAAGGATGCCTACTCTCTCCAACACTCCTTACCATCTTCCTATAGCGCATCATTTCATGTCAGATGTTGTTTTGCGGATGACATTGATGGATTGGCTGGAGAGGAATAAGAACTTGAACAGTTGGTACAAAGCCTTGACACCACCTCCAGAGCCTGTGAAATGGAAATAAGTGCAGAGAAGCCCCAAATGATGACCAACAACACCAATGGCATCAACACCGACATCAAAGTCCAAGACCAATCCCTTATCACAGTGCATAGCTTCAAATATTTAGGAGCCATTGTATCAGACAATGGGTCCCGCCGACATGAAGTCCTCTCCAGGCTCACACAAACAACTGCTGCCCTGACAAGGTTGACGCCCATTTGGAAAAACAGGACCACCAATCTACATTCCAAGGTAAAGCTGCTGCGCTCCCTTGTCATCTCCATCTTCCTATATGCTTGCGAAACATATGGACCCTCACAGCAGATCTGCATTGAAGAATACAAAGCATGGAGATGAGGTGCTACTGAAGACTTCTGGGCATTTCCTATACCCAGCACATCACTAACGAAGTGCGACAGATCATCACACAAGCCATTGGACAACACGATGACATGCTCACAGTGGTGAAGAAACGGATCCGATATCCGATGGTATGGCCGGCCGCTTCACCAGAGCATCAGGCCTTGCAAAGACCATCCTGCAACACACGGTGCAAGGAGGCAGAAGAAGAGGGAGACAGAAAAAGAGGTGGGAGGGAGGACAACATTTGAGAATGGACTGGCATGATACTTACCTAAGCCATGAGGGTTGCTGAGGACAGAGAAAGATGAAGTATGCTGGTTAAACGATCGTCTGTGGTGCCCCTATGACCTTGGAGTTACGAGATAGGATAGCGTAGGATATGGAATTATCAGATTTTTCCGCTAGAAAGTCGTGGCAAATACTGATATTTATTATTTAACACTGTGGATTACCGGTATCTCTGAAATTACACAGAAGACGTGTTAATTTGAATTAACTCGTGATAATGTTAACTCTCGGTTCTGGCGTTAGTAGGCCGTCATAGTAGATCTAACTTTGTAGCTAGATTTAGTCTAGATCTATGTATCTATCTATGTATCTATCTATGTATCTATCTATGTATCTATCTATGTATCTATCTACCTATCTATCTATCTATCTATCTATCTATCTATCTATCTATCTATCTATCTATCTATCTATCTATCTATCTATCTATCTATCTATCTATCTATCTATCTATCTGACGTGGCCATACCATCGGAGTTAACGTTTTTTCACCTTTGCGAGCAGGTCATCGTGTTGTCCAATGGCTTGTGTGATGGTCTGTCGGACTTCGTCGTTGGTGATGTGCTGGGTATAGGAAATGCCAAGAAGTCTTCTGTAGCACCTCATCTCCATGCTTTGTATTCTTCGTTGGAGATCTGCTGTGAGGGTCCATATGTTTCGCAAGCATATATAGGAAGATGGAGATGACAAGGGAGCGCAACAGCCTTACCTTGGAATGTAGAATGATGGTCCTGTCTTTCCAAATTGGCTTCAACCTCACCAGGGCAGCAGTTGTTTGTGCGAACCTGGAGAGGACTTCCTGTCGGGACCCATTGTCTGATACAATGGCTCCTAAATATTTGAAGCTATGTACTGTGTTGAGGCATTGGCCTTGGACTTTGATGTCCATGTTGATGCGATTGGTGTTGTTGGTCATCATGTTGGTCTTCTCTGCACTTATTTCCATTCCTTAGGCTCTGGAGGTGGTGTCAAGCCTCTGTACCAGCTGTTTAAGTTCTTGTTCCTCTCCAGCCAATCCATCAATGTCATCCGCAAAACAACATCTGACATGAAATGATGCGCTATAGGAAGATGGTAAGGAGTGTTGGAGAGAGTAGGCATCCTTGGCGCACACCTATTGTTGTTCGGAACCAGTTTCCGATGGCGCTGATGTGGAGGACTGCACTGGTAGAATTTTGGCTTTTGATGACTGTAGTCATTTCTCGCAAACTATTCTGAGGTTGAAAATCTGTTCAGTACTTCGCCCTGCCCTGAACCCTGCTTGCTCTTCAGCTATGATTTGTTCAGCTTGGGGTTTCAACCTGTTGAGTATTATTTTCAGGAGGACCTTGCTGGGATGGCTGATGAGGCTGATGGTGCGGTAATTTCCACATTTTTGAAGGTTACATTTTTTGGGAAGAGTGATGACAAGCGACTGGGTCCATGTTGTAGGCCACTCCCCATTCTGCCAGATCTTGTTACAGATAATGGTGAGTGCGTCGATCATCGCTTCTCCTCCTGCTTGAAGCAGTTCCGCGGGTATGTTGTCCACTCCCGCTGACTTCCCTTTCTTCAGCGATTGCACTGCTGCCTCAACTTCTTCTTGGAGAATTGGGAGGATTTCTTCTTCTTCTCTGTTCTCTGGACATGCTAGAACTGATGGGTCTCCGTTTGGTTTGTGGTTGTAAAGGTCAAAGCAGTACTCTGTCCATCTGTCCAAGACTTCTTGTTCTTCTGTAAGGCAGACTTGCTTAGGATCGTGGAGACCTTGGGCTGTTTAACACTTGTCAGCCGCTTTACAGTCTGGTAAGCCTTCTTGCTGTTGTTCTTGTTCAGACTGTTCTCTATTTCCTGGCATTGATCTTTTATCCAGTTCTCCTTTGCTGTGCGCATGCCTTTTTGGATTTCATTGTTAATTTTTCGGTACGCATCAGCTCCTTGTGAGGTGTTCTTTTTCTTTTTCATCTCTCTTCGTTTATCACACAGGTCCAAAAGTTCAGGTGTGATCCACAGCTTCTTCTTTGGCCGGTGCTTTCCAAGGATCTCCGTGGCGGCATCTGTCACAGCTAAGTTGAAGGTGGTGGTCATGGTGTTGACATCAACTTCACCAGCTGCCAAAATGAGCAGTGGTGCAAATTTGCAAATTGCCCTCCAATTGTGGCCTGAAATATTTCTGCCACCTCCGGGTCTTTCAGTTTGTCCAGGTCGAACTTCAGTCTTGTGCACTTTGCTGTGTTTACTCTCTTCAAGTGAAGCCGTAAAGACATCATCACGAGATCGTGGTCACTTCCGATGTCTGCTCCTGGAAAAGTGCGTGTCCTGCCAATGTTGATGCTTGATCTGAAGCGTTTCTTGACCATGATGTAGTCGATCTGATTGTGATGCTCCCCGCCGGGACTGTGACTGAGACCAAGCGTGTTTGCCAGTACCAGATTGTTGTATCTGGCAAACTCCAACAGTCCCAGACCCCTGTCATTTGTCTCGTTGTTGCAGTGGGGTCCACATGTGTCTCCCCAATTGTGGTGCGCATCTTGGCCAACTTTGGCATTCCAGTCGCCTTCCAATATGACTATGTCCTTCTTCGGCACTTGGTCAAGGACAGCCTGTAGATTTTCATAGAAATCCTCCACTTCGCTGTCGTCATAGTCTGATGTTGGGGCATAGGCCTGGATGATGGTGATGTTGAAAGGGGCTGCTCTCAGACGGATGGTAATGAGTCTACTGGAGATTGTTACGTTGGAGACGCGTGCGATGGTAGGCTTACGTGTGAAACGCCTGCGATAGTAGGTTTGCATGTGTGACGCGCGCGATAGATCAGTTCGTTTTATTTAGCTAAGCATGCAGTAATAGAGTGTATTTATCTTTGATTTGATTTTGCGTTGTTGTTAGAAGAGGCTTTGTATAACGTTGGTGGTTTTAGTTGGTCGATATTGTTTGAGAATTTTCTAGAGTTGGGTGTTTACTATCGATCGAAGCGTATGGATAATTCTAGTGGTAACTATAGAAGCTTCCATTCCAAATAAGGTTGTATGACGTGAGACATTGATGATGAAATTACTTCTGATTGGTTGTGGTGTATTATGCAGGGGTATTCTCGCTTGTTCTGGAGTATGTAGAGACTATATATAGTGCCGCACTGTTTGAGTAGAGAGAGTTGAAAGTAGAGAGAGATGTTGTATTAGAGTTGAGAAAGTTGTAAAAAGTGGAAAGTTTATAGTTCAGAATTGTAGAGTGGAAAAAGCGATTGAGCGATTGAATGCAGTTGTTGATGTGTGCTGAATAAAAGTGGAAAACTTCATACAACGACTCCTGGCTTGTTGATGATTGAATGGGTTGCGTGGATAAACGAATCTGAGCTACACCTATCGGCAACCCATGACAGTGGCTAGAATGTTCTTGTGGACCAAGAATCCAACTCCGTGTTCGTGCCTTTCATCTCTACCGTTGAAATAAAGCTTGTGGCCTTTGTCGGTCGTTGTTTCACCTATGCCTTTCCAGCGCAGTTCGCTGATCCCTAAAACGTTCCATCGATAGTGGTCCATCTCGTGGGCCAGTTCTTATAATTTTCCTTTCGCATTTAGGGTCCTGACATTCCAGGTTCCTATAACGATGTTATTTCTGGTGCGGATCTTGCTAAGTTGTCCATCAGTTGCACACTTATCACCTCCGTCCTGGTTGCCAACGGAAGGCGCGGTCCTTGTTGATCCGGTCGACGACCGATCCGGCATGGAGTAAATGGTTTTATTCATCATGTAGTGTGTCTTGGGCAAGAAAGACCTGGCAGGGCCCAATCCTCTCCAGGCTGTTGGCCACAGCCGATATCCACGAATACAGTGTGGCTCGCCTTGGCCCCGAGTACGTAGTCGTTGAACCTGTAGTAACATTAGGTTCCTCCGACCTGGCCGGTGACTTCTGTGTAGAAGACTTTCGCCCAGTGATGCCGTGCTGACATCATCCCTGTTAGTCGCCTCTTACGACACGTCGGGAAACGTTGGGTCTATTCTAATCGGTGCCCGAACCTACAGGGCAAACCGGTAATCCACAGTGTTAATTAATAATTATCAGTATTTATCACGCCGCCCTATCGCCAAAACCTTATAATTACAACTATAATGATATAATTACTAATATCATATGAAAACGACCATTAATAATAATAATAATAATAATAATAATAATAATAATAATAATAATAATAATAAAACAGGATGCTATATACGTGCCTTTCCCCAAATCAATCAGGCTCAAAGCGCGGCGATCTATACCAACATACACGCTCACCTGTCTCATCCACCCTCACACACACCAAATACACATCCATCACATCAAGGGATAATTACAATTATCATTGAAAAATTACAAATATCTTTGCGTGAGCCTGTTTAATTTTCAGTTTTGGCTCGAGCAATTCGTCTGGAAGTGGGCCAAAAACGAAAATGGTAATTTTCATTTGATAATTACAATTTTTACATGTTAATTGTAAATATGTCGTTGATATTTGTAATTATCGCATGGTATTTGTAATTATCAGGTTTTGGCGCTAGTAGGCGTCATAATGTGAGTTATACAGAACACGTCGTGTTAATTACCATTATTACTGATACCTGTAAATGCACGTTTTGGCGCTGGTAAACCGCTTTAGAATTAAGCATGATCACAGGGGCGGATCAGTTAGTTTTTGGGGGAGGGTTTCCAAAATTCTATTAAAGGGACTTACTCGGTAAATGTTAATGATGGTCAAGAAACGCTTCATCAACATTGGCAGGCCACGCACTTTTCCAGGAGCAGACATCGGAAGTGACCACAATCTTGTGATGATGTCTTTCCGGCTTCACTTGAATAGAGTAAACACAGCAAAGTGCACTAGACTGAAGTTCGACCTGGACAAACTGCAAGACCCGGAGGTGACAGAAATATTTCAGGCCACAATTGGAAGGAAATTTGCACCACTGCTCATTTTGGGAGCTGGTGAAGTAGATGTCAACACCATGACCACCACCTTCAACTTAGCTGTGACAGATGCCGCCACGGAGACCCTTAGAAAGCACCGGTCAAAGAAGAAGCTGTGGATCACACCTGAACTTTTGGACCTGTGTGATAAACGAAGAAAGATGAAAAAGAAAAAAGAACACCTCACAGGGAGCTGATGCCTACCGAAAAATCAACAATGACATCCGAAAAGGCATGCGCACAGCAAAGGAGAACTGGATAGAAGCTCAATGCCAGGAAATAGAGAACAGTCTGAACAAGAACAACAGCAAGAAGGCCTACCAGACTGTGAAGCCGCTGACAAGTGTTAAACAGCCCAAGGTCTCCACGATCCAAAGCAAGTGGCTTATGCCTTACAGAAGAACAAGAAGTCTTGGACAGATGGACAGAGTACTGCTCTGACTTTTACAACCACAAACCAAACGGAGACCCATCAGTTCTAGCATGTCCAGAGAACAGAGAAGAAGAAGTAATCCTCCCAATTCTCCGAGAAGAAGTTGAGGCAGCAGTGCAATCGCTGAAGAAGGGGGAGTCAGCGGGAGTGGACAACATACCCGCGGAACTGCTTCAAGCAGGAGGAGAAGCGATGATCGACGCACTCACCATTATGTGTAACAAGATGTGGCAGAGTGGGGAGTGGCCTACACCATGGACCCAGTCGCTTGTTATCACTCTTCCCAAAATGGTAACCTTCAGGAATGTGAAAACTACCGCACCATCAGCCATCCCAGCAAGGTCCTCCTGAAAATAATACTCAACAGGTTGAAACCCCAAGCTGAACAAATCATAGCTGAAGGGCAAGCAGGATTTAGGGCAGGACGAAGTACCACTGAACAGATTTTCAACCTCAGAATAATCGGTGAGAAGTACCTACAGCACCAACAACATCTATATCATGTGTTCGTAGACATCAAAAAGGCGTTTGACCGAGTCTGGCATGCAGCTCTGTGGGCAACCGTGAGAGTGTACAACATCAGCCCTAAAATTGTTGAAGTCAATAAAAGCCTGTATGACAAGGCTACAAGTGCAATCCTCCACAACAGCGCCATCGGAAACTGGGTCAGAACAACAATCGGTGTGCGTAAGGAATGCCTACTCTCTCCAACACTCTTCAACATCTTCCTAGAGCGCATCATGTCAGATGCCCTTGCAGACCACGAAGGCACAGTCAGCATAGGGGGAAGAGCAATCTCCAACTTTCGTTTTGCGGATGACATTGATGGATTGGCTGGAGAGGAACAAGAACTTGTATACATGTACAGAGTCTTGACACCACCTCCAGAGCCTATTGAATGGAAATAAGTGCAGAGAAGACCAAAATGATGACCAACAACACCCATGGCATCAACACGGACATCAAAGTCCAAGGCCAATCCCTCAACACAGTGCATAGCTTCAAATATTTAGGAGCCATTGTATCAGACAATGGGTCCCGACAGGAAGTCCTCTCCAGGATCGCACAAACAACTGCTTCCCTGGCGAGGTTGAAGCCAATTTTGGAAAGACAGGACCATCAGTCTACATTCCAAGGTAAGGCTTCTGCGCTCCCTTGTCATCTCCATCTTCCTATATGCTTGCGAAACATGGACCCTCACATCAGATCTCCAACGAGGAATACAAAGCATGAAGATAAGGTGCTACAGAAGACTTCTGGGCATTTCCTATGCCCAGAACATCACCATCCACGAAGTCCGACAGACCATCACACAAGCCATTGGACAACACGATGACCTGCTCACAGTGGTGAAAAAACGGAAACTCCGATGGTATGGCCACGTCACCAGATCATCACGTCTTGCAAAGACCATCCTCCAAGGCACAGTGCAAGGAGGTAGAAGAAGAGGGTGACCGAAAAAGAGGTGGGATGACAACATTCGAGACTGGACTGGTTTGACACTGAGCGAAACAATCAGGGTTGCTGAGGACAGGGAAAGATGGAGTACGTTGGTTAAACGATCATCTATGGTGCCGCTACGACCTCCGAGTTATGGGATAGGATAGGATATGTTATTTACTTGTAAGATTAAATTATCAAAATAATAATTACCTCCTTTGCTCCCATAATATGTACTGAGATTTGCCACACCTTTCGAATCGGAGGGTTTCAACGACGGCGTTCGCGGCATTTTGAAACGCTGGCGCGAGTCGGAATAAGCAAGCAAAGGGACGGAACTTTGACTATTTGTCTTTCTGAATAAAAATAGAAATAAAATAAATAAATAAATTAATAAATAAATAAATAAATAACTAGAATGTCGCCGAAGACAGGAAATATCAGCTTTGCTCTTTGTGGAGCACGAAAGACGGTTGTTCGTCTGGAGATTGTTTAGAATAATTGCAATGATTGAAGTTTTTTAGGGAGAAGATTGCGAGGGCTTGCATATTGTGGGAGAGGTCAAATACTCGTACAAAAAAAAAAAAAAAAAAAAAAAAAAAAAAAAATATATATATATATATATATATATATATATATATATATATATATATATATATATATATATATATATATATATATTGTATGTTTATTTTTTTCTTTTAAATTTTAATTTTTATAATTTTATATTATATAGATACATATATGGGATATGGAGGTTACCGTTTCCAAGTGATTGATCTGTTTCCTTTAAAGTTTTTTTTCTCTCTCTCTCTCTCTCTTTCTCTCTCTCCTTCTTCTTTTTTTTTTCCTTTTTTTTTTTTTTGGCTGGGGGGGGGGGGGGGGGGGTTCCGGAAACCCCGGAAACCCCCCCCCCCTCGTCCGCCCCTGTGATCAAGTAAAAATTGTAATTGAAAGTTGTAATTATTATGTGATAATTACAATTTTCGGTTTGGGCGCATGTCCAGGCAGATTGCAAGAGCCCAAACTGAAAACTAAACATGACCACACGAAGATATTTATTATTTTTCAATGATAATTGTAATTATCCCTTGATAATTGTAATTATCCCATATTTGTAATTATCTCATGATATTTGTAGTTATCAGGTTTTGGCGCTAGTAGGCCGTCATATATTTGTATTCTAACTGATCATCTCTCCTTTGGCAATTTGAATAAGAATTACGTTTTTCAGTACTATTCCACAGCGTCATTCAACGAGCCCATTAACATTTCATACACATTCAAATTCCTGTATTCAATGCCCCATTATTGAGAATCATTCGCCGTAACGTGACTTCTCAGAGTAGGACGCTTTACTGTACTACTGTGTAATGAACCAACGATATTTAAATTTTTAATACATGTTTATTATAATTGTAAAGTATGACGGCCTACTAGCGCTAAAACCTGATACTTACAAATATCCTGTGATAATTACAATTATGAAGGGATAATTACAATTATCATTAAAAAATTATAAATATATTCGCGTTATCCTGTTTAGTTTTCAGTTTTGGCTCTTGCAATCCGTCTGGACATTTGCCAAAACCGAAAATTATAATTATCACAT
>JBAHVR010000187.1:0-125000 GCA_036898135.1 Oncomelania hupensis
GCACGCACACCGATTACATACGCACACAAACTGACTACATACACACAGACTGACTACATACACACAGACTGACTACACACACACACAGTCTGACTACACACACACGCACAAACTGACTACATACACACAGACTGACTACATACACACAGACTGACTACATACACATAGACTGACTACACACACAGACTGACTACACACATACTGACTACACACACAGACTGACTACACACACAGACTGACTACATACACACAGATTGACTACACACACTGACTACACACAGACTGACTACATACACACAGACTGACTACATACACACAGACTGACTACATACACACAGACTGACTACACACACAGACTGACTACACACACACAGACTGACTACATACACACAGACTGACTACACACACAAACTGACTATACACACAGACTGACTACACACACACACTGACTACACACACACACTGACTACACACACACACACAGACTGACTACATACACACAAACAAACAACCGTGTAAAACGCTTTTGTTTTGATTTTCATGAAACACCACATAAGTTGTTTTGACATTTTTTTGGTAAATTTGTCCATTTTTGGAAGCTAACCCTAACCCAAACCCTACGCCTTAACCTAACCCTTAACCTAGCCCTAAGCCTAATACAGCCCTAACCCTAACCTGTCAAAATAACGCGGCCGTCAAAATAACGGTAGGTAGAGTATAAAGAGTGTGTAACAATAATGACCTTTCTACATTCACACACACACACACACACACACACACACACACACACACACAGAGTTAGAGAGAGAGTTAAACACTTACCTATCTCAAACAAGCAGACGACAAAGAGATTAGGAGGAAGAACGACGTCCACCGGCGTGGAGAAGGTTCAATTCATCGCTGTGGTGCTAACAGGATTACACAGCCTTTTTATATCCACAGTGGAACCGCTAGTAGGCAGTTCTCCTCTCTGTTTCTGTTTTGAACTAAATGCACGCACGCACGCACACACACACACAGAGTACTTGTACAACCCTTACCTTAAGGATGCCCCAGGGTCACTTCGGAGATTGCACACCCTTCTACCTATGCAAAGAAACATTTAAGGGCTTTGGGGAGCAATCTCCCAACCCCACCATTCGGATATGTATCACTATGCAAACGCCCATCCATCCACCCTCTACCACCCCCATCCCCCACCCCACCGGCCCTAAATGGTGCATAAACACACGTTTAATGTAATTGTGAAAGGAGAAACCGTGCATGCCTTCGTTTGTGATTTGTTTTAAAAATAAAAGGAAGCTCTGTTTGAGAGTGTACCCCCGTTGGGGTGCCGGGGGTTTCAGAATAAATAGTATCCCCACTTTCTGCAAATTTAGTGCTTTAAATTCCAACTGTCGCTGTCTTTCTCATTTGCTCTTTCTCATTCCTGCTCTGTTCTATCAATCTGCTATACTATCGTCGTCTTCGCTAGACCAGTCATCTCCCTTTTTTTTCTTGAAAACTGTTCCAGGACAAGACTCCTTATTTGTGTATGAGGTCTGTTGGATCAGCTTGGGAAAATTGGACGCTTTCTGCCAGGTGGTCACTAGGGCTTCCTATGATGTTATTATTTAGCAATGTAGGCATTTTATATGTATGTGTTTTGTTGATAATTTATAATGATGTTTGTGTTCTATTTTGTTTTTGTAAACGGGGGTTCGATAAATTAGAGTACAGCCTCAGCCGTCCCCTGCGTGGGATGTCTTTATTGTAAAGTGACTGGCTGGTGGAGAGCTTTCAGTTTTACCACTAGGGTTGTTTCAGCAGATCTTTTATGCGGATCAGGGGTGTCCGGTCCTGATTTGGCTCGGAAGAGTCCGCTGGACCTAAAACAATAATCATGTGATGTAATGTAATGTTTGAGAGTGTGAGCGTTTATGTGGTACAGATCGCCGCGCTTTGAGCCTGACTTGTGATTTGGGGAAAATCGCGTATAGCATCAATTATTATTATTATTATTATTATTATTATTATTATTATTATTATTATTATTATTATTATTAGTATAAGTTCATTAATCATTATTATGTGATATTTTATATATGAAGTGTTCAACAAGCTACTATGATTTTAACATGTATTGTAATATAATATATAATATAGTATACGTTTGTGTGATTGCGTCATATTACCTACAGGTTGAAAAGCAATACATTTTTTTTGTTCTCTGTACTCTCTCTCTCTCTTTATCTCTCTCTCTCACACACACACACACACACACACACACATATCTTAAATCACAAATTGTGTGGAGATGTAAAATGAAATAAATAAAAATTACACGCACTCTCTCTCTCTCTCTCTCTCTCTCTCTCTCTCTCTCTCTCTCTCTCTCTCTCTCTCTCTCTTGTTTTTTTTTTTTAAAATATATACCCGAACGTCAAAAACTAACATTAAAAAATCAACGATCTTCTCCAGGGCAGAACAAAAGAAAAAAGATGGCTCCCTCTGAATCCTATATCAGCATATCTTTATTTTTTCCATCAACATCCCGCGTCACCTTCTACTTGTCCTGGGAATGAACAGCCTGAGGGCTAGAGTGATGAGGGGGGTGGGGGGGAAGGAAGGAATAGGTGGATTGATGATGATGAGGTGGAGGAGGAGGAGGATGAGGATGATAATGATGGCCGCTTATGTGAGCTGCTGGATGATGCTGAATGCTATCACAGCACGCGCAGGGTGTGATTACTGATAACACTTGTCAAAGTAATAATTAAAACAAGAAGGCAAGCCATTCAAACGTATTTCCAAACACGCACGCACATAGTCTACACAAATACACATTTTAGAAAATGTCAATCTTATTGGAGATGTACGGTAGGACTCAGCTTTAGCCCCCAAAAGTGGAGAAAGTGCGAATATGAATGATCTAAAACGCTTGGCAATAGGTATAACTATCTCTGCGTAATAACAAAAATTCAAATTCGATTCAGGTATATTCAAGATAAGGCCAATATATGTTTTGAAGTCGAGATTATTTTAAAAAAAAAAACAAAAAAAAAACAACACCTTTCAATAATTTTTATTAGATATAAGAAAGGCGTTTGTGAAAATCCCGGCTTCACAGGGTTTATATTCGCGTTGTGTAGTTTACAGAACCCTAGTTTTTTTAAAAATATTTTCATCTCATATTTAGGAGCAATTGTATCAGACCATGGGTCCCGACAGGAAGTCCTCTGCAGGATCGCACAAACAACTGCTGCCCTGGCGAGGTTGAAGCCCATTTGGAAAGACAGGACCATCAGTCTACATTCCAAGGTAAGACTGCTGTCCAAGTTTATGATTTTGTCTGAAATTATAATTTGTTATTGTTTGATACATGCACTGTACTTAGGCCTGTTATGTACGGGGTATATAAGTGAGCCAATGTAGTATTCAAAATGCAGTGTTCCCTGGAACTGTATCGTCTCCCTCGCCGTCCCTGGCCAGGACGTGGGCAGGGACGGCGAGGGTTTTGTCAATCCAGGTGAACTCTCCAGAGATTTCCCGCTTGCGACACATCACTACTCCCTAAATCGGACACTCGTACTGCCTCCCTGATCCCCGGATCAGTGTTGCAGGACGTCGCAACACCCGGTAGTCGGTGGGTGTGGCGGCTGCCCGTAGCATTGAGACGAGGGTCAGGAAGGAGTGCGCGTGCCTCGGTAGGGAGCGGTATGGTCCAAGTCCAAAAATCTGGCAAACTCTTTTTCTTTATCAACTGCCCACTGCCAGATTTTGGAGCATTTATTTTGATTTGCAACAAAGTTCTGTGAGTTTTAAAAACAGTTTTCATTATGTAACATCACGTTTTTCGCGATTTGTACGTTAATTTGTAGCATTTGTTTTACTTGCCATTAGGCATTTCTTATTGCCATATAGAATATGTCTTTAAACAAAACAACTTACATTCTGTTGTATGAAGATAACGCCTTATTTGAAAACAAAACAACTTACATTGTGTTTTATGAAGATAACGCCTTTTTTGAAAACAAAACAACTTACATTGTGTTGTATGAAGATAACGCCTTATTTGAAAACAAAACATGCCATGCAAGAATTTATAAATTAAACATATGAAGAAAGAATAATGCTGATCTTGCCGTTAAAACATATGATTATGAACATCTAATGCTTAAGTGTCATTTAAAGAACGATCCAAGAAACTCTTAAACAGGCTATAACTGAGGAAAAACGATGCAACAGTGTTTAAAAACAGGTTATATCCCGATATATGCTACCAGAATTTTGATTTTGATAAAACTCTGTGTTTTAGAAATGGTATTGTTGCTAAATCCGAAGTTGATTTTCTTTACTATTTGATTTTGAAAGAACAATTTTATGAATACGAATTAAATGTCGAGATGAAATTTCACATATATATAATATACACATGGATTGTACATAGTTTGAATGCAATACACTACTGATTGTGCAAATGCAAATAACAAGAGAAATGTTTTGTACAGAAAAGGTAGTACGATGTCTTTGTACATAATGATGTTTGACGCGTACCTCAAATACAATAATGCAAAATCATCGTGCGTTTGACTGCTTGATTTTTATTGTTAATATATACCTCTTTCTTTTTTTTTATTTCCTTCAGTATGCCTTTCCTCTTCTCCCTCTTCCATTTTTAAATTCTTCATATTTTTAACGAGCGCGGCTCATACACACACACTCACACACACACCTACCCACACACACACCTACCCACACACACACCTACACACACACTGCAATTTTTATAAAGACAATAAATACGGCAGTTAACAGTACAGATGAAATATGTCAATAAACAGTAAACAGTAAACTTTATTGTCCAAATCTTCACAAATTGGAAAAATGGCTTCCAGCGCCTAAGAAACAACAGAGACAAGAGTGAAAAATGACATCACCCCACACACACACAAAACACACCCACACACACACACACCCATCACAACATCCCGCAACACAACATCCACACAACTCAATGTCCTCACACGTGAACGCGAGCACACGCCCACCCCTTCCACGCCACACACACCCCTCCACACCGGAACACACGCAACAACATCACCCGCACGCACACAGACAAACCACTCATGCTACAACCCATCACTACACTGTACATTGACATTAATATATTCCATTTATCCAGCTTCATTTCCCCCCCCCACCCCCTCGTCCCCTCTCCCCTAACTGATCACCACAGTTCTTTTTCCCACACTTGGCGAGAATGTCCCTGATGTCTAGTGGTGTTGTTTGTACACCTTGATGGCAGTGGGCACAAAAGAGTTCTTGTAGCGGTCTGTTCTGGCCTTTACACTGCGGAATCTCTCCGACGTACCCCGAGTAGAATAGGAAGTATACAAACAAAGGCAATACCAAATAATCGCTAGTTAAAAAATAATACTAGCATAATATTGTATAATAAATATGCCACATTTATTTTTGTTATTGTAAATTCCTTAGTTTTTGTCAGTCCAGTTGCTGAATATATTGTAAATGTAGCTGTAGTGTTATACAATGCCGTTCATGGTACGAATGCTATGTGTATCCCATCTCAAACCCCCCTTTTTTGGCTATACAACCCCCAGGGCTATGAGCCTCTTGTCATTTTGTATATTTAAATCATGTTATGTGAAATAAAGGGACAAAGTTCCAAAGTTAGCTTAGTCGATACCATCTAAAACTCTAATCCACAAGGTCATTGGTTATCTAGACTGAGGCAGACATTTTTTAAAATCTTTTTTTAATTACATTTCTTTTGGGAGTTGGGGGGTGGTAGGAGGTGCATTAGCCTTCCTATCCTATCCTATCCTATCCTATCCTATCCTATCCTATCCCGTAACTCTGAGGTCATTGGGGCACCACAGATGATCGTTTAACCAGCATATTCCATCTTTCTCTGTCCTCGGCAACCCTGATGGCTTCGCTCAGTGTCAAGCCAGTCCATTCTCGAATGTTATCCTCCCACCTCTTTTTTCGGTCTCCCTCTTCTACCTTCTTGCACTGTGCCTTGCAGAATAGTCTTTGCAAGGTCTGATGATCTGGTGACGTGGCCATACCATCGGAGTTTCCGTTTCTTCACCACTGTGAGCAGGTCATCGTGTTGTCCAACGGCTTGTGTGATGGTCTGTCGGACTTCGTCGTTGGTGATGTGCTGGATATAGGAAATGCCCAGAAGTCTTCTGTAGTACCTCATCTCCATACTTTGTATTCTTTGTTGTAGATCTGCTGTGAGGGTTCATGTTTCGCAAGCGTATAGGAAGATGGAAATGACAAGGGAGCGCAGCAGCCTTACCTTGCTTGGAATGTAGACTAATGTTCCTGTCTTTCCAAATTGGCTTCAACCTTGCCAGAGCAGCAGTTGTTTGTGCGATCCTGGAGAGGACTTCCTGTCGGGACCTATTGTCTGATACAATGGCTCCTAAATATTTGAAGCTTGGCACTGTGTTGAGGGATTGGTCTTGGACTTTGATGTTCGTGTTGATGCCATCGTTATTGTTGGTCATCATGTTGGTCTTCTCTGCACTTATTTCCATTCCATAGGCTCTGGAGGTGGTGTCAAGCCTTTGTACCAACTGTTTAAGTTCTTGTTCCTCTCCAGCCAATCCATCAATGTCATCCGCAAAACGAAGGCTGGAGATTAATCTACCCCTATGCTTACTATAGACCTTCCTAGTTCTTCTTCTTTTTCTTCTTCTTCTTATTATTATTATTGTTCTGGTTTTTAATTAATACGATTGATTTTTTAAAATATTAATTGTGTCTTTTGTGACATTAATTTGTTTTGAATTTTACAGTTATTATTGTTTTCCATTTTTGAAATGAGTGGGGTCGCTGTTGATATTTGTGTGCTTGCACGCGAGGGAACGTTGTGTCCATTAGGATTCGGCACTTGTTTTGTTGTTGTTGTTGTTGTTGTTGTTGTTTTGTTGTTGTTGTTGTTGTTGTTGTTGTTGTTCTTCTTCTTCTTCTTCTTCTTCTTCTTCTTCTTCTTCTTCTTCTTCTTCTTCTTATTATTATTATTATTATTATTATTATTATTATTGTATTGTATTGTAAACTAGGAATATCATCAGTGTTATTTAGCAATACATCCTTCACTGTGTTTAACGTCAAAAAAGGTTGTAAAGTACACTTGAATAACAGATTGTAATTTTTAAAAAAATCTGGCAACTAACATACACAGTTAATACCTTTCTCCATATTTGGTTATCCAGGAGTACAGGTGCACTTTATATAGAACTTTTACAATATATTCTTCAACATGCCGAAATATTTTGATTATTCACAATTTTTTTTAATGGCTTCCTATTAATAAGATGAGTGTAAATTATCCTCGTTGCAGCAAAAAAATAAAATAAAAATAAAAAAGGAAAAAGGAACTATGTATGGAAGGAAAGAAAGAGAAAAAAGTCAGTATATATAAGCATTTACAACAACAAACATGAAGCAGGCAAACACACCATGACCTTGCAGTATTGTATTGGAGGTATGCATGTAAACATCAAACATCATTATGTAAAAAGACATCGTAATACATTTTCTGTACAAAACATTTCTCTTGTTATTTACAGTTGTTATTGTACAAACAGTAAGGTACTGTATTCACACTATGTACAATCCACAATTAAGGTATACATGTAAGCTAACATATCACAGAATATAACCATGATTATCATCCTTGATTCGGACACTCAAATATAATATGCATTTGAAATGTCAAAGTCTGGACATTTTAATAATACGGATTCATAACAGTGTTCAGAACCTAACAGTAAAGAACTCTAACTTCCGGTGTTAATATGCACCAAAAACATTTCTTAAACACAAAGTCACAATTCTGGCTGCACATGGACATAGAACCTTAAACACTGCTTTCTCCACTTCAGTGTCGCTGTTTAGCTGTAGTTCCTTGGGTCTGTCTTTGACTAAGACTTAAGCATTAGATGTTCTTAATCTGAGTCTTAACATGTTTTGTAAATGTCGCTCAATTTTGATTATACCCAGCCCATACACTGAAGGGTTGAGAACTGGACGGTTGTATATTTAATTTATTTTCACGGCAAGATCACCACTATTCATTTTCCGTAGCTTTTAATATAGGCTATATATTCTTGTATGCCCACCACACTACCAGTGAAGAAGTCTTGTTTTCTTTTCTGCAATCGCTAAATTTGAATAATGAAACGCATGAGAGGTGACCAGGATCATTGAGTATCTTGGAGGATTCATGTACTAGGGAGTGCATAGATTCATGCAGGAGCTTGGTTGGCAAATGTACAGGCCCTAACCTCCACGTAAGCACCCTGGAAATCGTTGCCATCTCTTCTGCTCTGGTCAAAGGCATCCACCAGCACCTTGTTAGCCAAGGCCTTGCAGTCGACAGCCACGGCGATGTCATTGGTATCATCGGAATAGACTGGAGGATAACCTGCGGAAGCCTGTGGATCACAATATTATGTGACGTAGTAAGAGAAAAATACATGTGTAGCTAAACGAAAAGCTCGCGAGTATTTTTATTTTTCCAAGTGCAAACTTTTGTATTGGGCGCCTGTGGCAATGTTAGGGATATGACGTCAGTTTTGCTATGTGTCAATCCCCATTTTTTTGTGTTCTATGTTTAGTTTTAGAAAGAATGAAATGGACGATATTTTATTGATAATTCTTTTGTGTGAAAGATGAAGATTAGTTCTGATAATAAAATTTTAGTAAAAACAAAGATATTGTAAACTATTAATTTTAAAAATGCAATATTTGAGGTGATAGTTTCTTTTTGCTTTGTGATATTCTCATTGGCTATTCCAGTGGTAAAAGTGTGGTAGCCTAGGTGAAATAGATTCGAGGCAGAATCGGTTAAATAAACAGTCGAAAGATCAGTTGGGAGGAAGATCTAGACGGGACAGGGAGGACATAACCCAAGCTCCGGGGCAACTTAACGAATTGGATGCCAACAATAGTTTAGCTTGCCGCTAAAACGATGTCGGACGTGGCTGGGCCAGGAAATCAGTTGTTCCTCAACGTTTGATTTGTCTTAGCCGAATTCTTGCACCGCAGCGTAAATATTTTGATTTTTCTTCATTCAAGATAATTTCCGTAGGAGATTGATAAGTAAGATAGTTTGTTCATTTGAATGCATTTGTTTTCCAGAGTAAGATTTCCAGAGTAAGATAGTTTGTTCATTTGAATGCATTTGGTTTTCAGGGGATTGATGTGTTGATTAATCATAATGTGTTTTTCCAAGCAGAGCCGGACCTGGATAAGTTTAGATTTGTATGGAAATATTTCTCATGCAAATATCTAAGACTAGTTTTGTTTGGCAGGTGTTTTTGTTTTGGGTTTCCGTATCTATCTCATCTTCAAGACTACATTGAACTCTTCTCTGACGTCTATGTTCGTGGTCTGGGTGATTGATTCTACGATGGGACTGTACGTCAACGATGGCTACAGATGTCTCTGGTGGGTCACGGACAGTCACTAGATCTAACAGCGACATCGGCGTCAAGTTCCATCTTCGATGAACTTTTCCTCCAACTCAGCCTTAATACGGTTCTTCATTTGTCAACAACAGCAACGAGGACTTTAATCACAGATAAGTTAAATATTCAAGTGAAGTGAACTTTAATGTCGGTAACCACAACGGGAAGTATCGTCAAAATATCACTCTGATTATATTTTTTCGAGAAAAAAAAACATCAGAATATAATAAAAGAATCAAACTTGGAAAAACGTGTTATGTGTTTGTGAAGTGTTGGAAAGAAATGGTGTAGGCCTACCTTAAGTTTTTTAATTGAAATAAAGCCACGTTCTGGGGTAAGTCATGAAAGTCAAGGAAGTCTTTCACAAGTAGTGATCACCCGGTAACATCAGTTTTGTGACATGTTTTTCTCTCATACAAGATTAGAACATTCAGCTCATAACTGGAACATTTATATATTCGTTCTGCTGTAGGTCAGCAAGTACGATGCTCTAAATATTTTTTAAAGACTTTTTAGTTAATAATGTTTAGCTATAGATTAAAACGTTATTGTAGATTTCTAGCTCGACTTACACTCTGAGTCTGGTCCAGGTTGAGGTTGGTGACAAAACCCTGAAGAGCGCAGGTAACGACCGGGATGGTGCCGTTGAAAACCTTCTCTGGGATGTTCAGGTAAGTGGAACCCTTGCCGGTTGCACTGTCGATCTCCACAAAGACGTAGTCACGATAGCCTGCAGCAGAAGCACTACACTACACTACACTACACTACACTACACTACACTACACTACATTACACTACACTATACTACACTACACTACACTACACTACACTACACTACACTACACTACACTACACTACTACACTACACTACACTACACTACACTACACTACATTACACTACACTACACTACACTACTCTACACTACTCTACACTACACTACACTACTCTACACTACTCTACACTACACTACTCTACACTACACTACACTACACTACTCTACACTACACTACACTACATTACATTACACTACACTACACTACACTACACTACACTACACTACACTAGTACACTACACTACACTACATTACACTACACTACACTACACTACACTACACTACACTACACTACACTACACTACACTACACTACACTACACTACACTACACTACACTACATTACACTACTCTACATTACACTACACTACACTACAATACACTACACTACACTACACTACACTACACTACACTACACTACACTACACTACATTACACTACTCTACATTACACTACACTACACTACACTACACTAAACTACACTACATTACACTACACTACACTACACTACATTACACTACACTACACTACACTACACTACACTACATTACACTACACTACATTACACTACACTACACTACACTACACTACACTACACTACACTACATTACACTACTCTACAGTACACTACACTACACTACACTACACTACACTACACTACACTACACTAGAAAATCTACCTCAACTACTCTATAATGTAATGTATTGTAGGTAAGTTTTATAACGATACGTGTTTGTGAAGAATAGTGACTATTTTGGAGTTTTAACAAGGCAGTCAAACAAAACACTATTAACGGATCAAGGCAATAGAGTTTTGAATGCACAACGGTTTTCTACCGAATACATATAATGTAACCTCATTATTGATGTTAATAGACATTTTCTCAAAGCTTCCAAATCCATACAGATATCCATACAGATATTGTAAGATATCTGGCTTAAAGCCCGTTAATACTACTACTACTACTACTACTACTACTACTACTACTACTACTACTACTACTACTACTACTACTACTACTACTACTACTACTATTACTACTACTACTACTACTAATAATAATAATAATAATAATAATAATAATAAAGAATGCTATATACGCGTTTTTCCCTAAATTACTAAGTGGGATATGTTTCACCCACTTACACACACATCAGCCACACATCTATTACTCAAACATGTGGTGTAAAGGCAGGGAGATCGCTATTAGAAGACGGAAAGCAAATCGAATATTTTTTGTTGTTGAAAGTTTCAGATTGATTGCATCTAATACTATTATTCAATGGAGGGAGGAAACCGGAGTACCCGGAGAAAACCTCGGTGACCTCAATAGTCTCGTACCTAAGTCACATAGGTCCGCCCCTTGCGGGAATCGAACCCGCGACCTTCGCCATAGGAAACCCGCTCACAATCAACTGAGCTAGCAACAGAGCTGACAGAGGATGAAACCCACACAGTTCCTGCCGTTGTTTTGTAGATAATATTGCAGGGCATGAAGCAGAAACCTTCCCAATACATTTGCAGTTAAATAGTACTAGGCTTGCCTAACAACATTCAATCACCAGCTCCTGCCGCTGAGAGTCATCCAACATTTGGCTTTCACAGAAATTTCACAATCCTCATCAACCTGTTGTTGTTTTTTGGGAGAGAGAGTGATTTTTTGTAGTAAGCAGACAGAATTAGAGTAATGTTGAATGCTGTGAAACAAAAATGTGATTACATACACTTCCTCATGTTGGTCCAAAAGATAACGCTATCTAGCTGATTGTTGAGTGATGCTGTATCATCATTAGCCTCGCCAGTCGTAGCGGCGAGTTTCTCCTTCAGTTTTGCTTCAGCCTGAAAACAAAACCAAGAAAGGATAGTTATAAATCTCAGGTTTGGCAACTGTGCTGTGTAATGTGCATCTAGATTCATGTTCCCCTTTTCACTTTATAAGTCGATTTATCAAGGCACACAGTCTCACAATACATTGTTGGAAACCATTGACATCATTTGATGACTTAGCCTATATAGAATGTTCTTCTCAATGAAAACTAAAAGTGGCAGTAAACAGGTAACAAATTCACGTTGATTAAAGCTGCCAGTTCATGAATCACATTGTGCTAAAATAACTTTCGGTTTCACGAGTTTAGCTTTCGGTGTCGAGTTTAGCCCAAGCAACTGCAAGTGAATAATTATATTTCACTTTGTATTCACTCTATCAAGTTGTGTGACGCTGCCCATGTTCACGGTAATAAGCTGGAGAGTATACTCGCAGAGATCACCAGTGTTGTGTACAAACCGTCTTCACGTGACTCTTATTTTATAGCATTTCCTTTTTAACTTAGAAGGAATTTTGAGATTCTTGCGAACATATCTTGTGTGTGTTAATTATATCTGGAGAGTGAGAGTGCCGGGGGTTTCAGTATAAATAGTATCCCCACTTTCTGGAAATTTAGTGCTTTAAATTTCCACTGTTGCTGTCTTTCTCCTTTGTTCTTTCTCATTCCTACTCTGTTCTATCAATCTACTATACTATCTTCTTCTTTGCTAGACCAGTCACCTACCTTTTTCCTTGAAAACTCTTCCGGGACAAAACTCCTCATTTGTGTGTGAGGTCTGTTGGATCTGCTTGGGAATATTGGACGCTTTCTGCCACATGGTCACTGGGGCTTCCTATGATGTTATTATTTAGCCATGTAGGCATTTTATATGTATGTGTTTTGTTGATATTGTATAATGATGTTTGTATTCTATTTTGTTTTGTTTTTTTGTAAACGGGGATTCGATAAATTAGAGTATAACCTCAGCGTCCCCTGCGTGGGATGTCTTTATTGTAAAGTGACCGGCTGGTAGATTGCCTTCAGTGTTACCACTAGGGTTGTTTCGGCAGATCTTTTATGCGGATCAGGGGTGAGTCCTCTTTCACTTCTCTGGTTCTGATTTGGCTCGGAAGAGTCCGCTGGGCCTAAAGCAATAACCATGTAATGAAATATAATGTAATGTATTATAAAGTACAATATAGGTTGCTGCTATATTGGCGCTTTTTGAGAGGAGACAGCTAATAAAATATAGATGCCTTAAAGGAACTCGGTTTTAATTGTAGCAGCTTAGATAGACTGCCACGTGTACCACTGTTTAGGGATGGAGGGGAAAAAACCCAGAGGTTCAACAGAAAACCCTGGATGACCTGACAAATGTAATTATCTAAGTATACCCACATCATCCAACAGGGATCTGATCTTCTCCAGAGAACCGTCCTGCAGTGAGTTGCTCAAGGTCAGTGGGTCAATGCCATCCCAGAGAGGGTTGACCAGGGCCAAGTTACGGGAGCCAATCGCGCTCTGGCCTGCCACGGAACTCTCCACATCAATCAGACGGTGATATTTGGAATTGAGCTGTACAAGCATTCAAAACCTTAACCATGTAGACATTACATGAAGGAATCAAAATCGTATCTTCAAAAGGTTATGATAAAGTAAACACTTGCTGAAGAATGCATTCATATAAATAAATCATAGCCTATATACAGCTATAAAAGCAGCAGTAGTAGTAGTAATAGTAGTAGTAGTAGTTGTTGTTGTTGTTGTTGTCGTAGTTGTAGTAGTAGTAGTATTTGTAGTAGTTGTATCTCGGTGGATTACACAATATGGTATTATGCACAGTGGGAATTCCTAAAATTAAAAGGCATGTAAGTGTGCCTGCTCTTAGTTGATTGGTTATTTTACGCAATAACGGTTTGCAGGAGATGAAGATAACCACCCAGCGGTAACAGTGATGAAGAAGCATGTTGGATGACTTTCACAATCTAAGCCGTAGCTTGTTTTCTTCATTGACCCTGCTTTCTCTCTTCTTACCGTCAACATAGCTTTCTTACATTTTTCAAGATGTAATCTAGGGCTCCTCTCTGCTCTGCAGCCTTGCCTCTGATGCTAGGGACGACGACGTCGCTGATGTGGTTCAGAAGTTTCAGCAGGGAAGCTTTCTGGTCGATGACCATTTGAGCACGCTCAAGTGCAAAATCTTTCTCAGCCGCCACCCCTGTAAAGAGCCAGTGCACATTAATGACGTAATATCGTTCTTTTATTTTATTTTAAAGAGAGGGCTTGAATCATAAAGAGCTTCACCATGTCTTGCCTGCCTTCTTATAAGCTATAAACTTAATAAGACAAAGCAAAAGATATAAAAAGGTCCTGGTCATAAAATGACGTGAAGTCTAATTGTAAAAAGTTGATTTGTAGTTTGAAGTGATGTTAAGTCTAGATTAGTTAGCAATCATGTATTATATTGAGACGTCACATTTTTAAAAAATGCATTTGACAATCCCAGTGCTGCATAACAGATTATATTATTTGTGACCGGAGCCCACGTCCACTGCCATCGACCTACACCTCGCTCATTCATTCACGGGGAAGTGAATTGAATCCCAGTTCTTGCCACCGTCCCCAATATGCCCTTTGGTGTTGGGGGACGTAAATTTTAAACAACGAACGAACGAACCTTCAGTCTGTGCTGATGAAGGCGACAGGATAGCCATTTACGCATGTGTGACATGTCAAACAAATCCGATATGTTATTTTACAAATGCACTTGACAGTCCGAAATTTTCCTAATAACAGGAGCTTGTATTTAAAACGCAATAGCCAGTGTGAATGTAAACACACGGTCTCGCAAGGATCACGTGAGGTTTCTGTTTGCATCCCAAGGAATGGCGCTTACGCCACTGTTTTTCATGCTAACTGACCATGATGTTCTAGGACAAATGAACATTGTGTTGAAAGTCCTCACACGATTTAGTTTGCAATTAGAATGCAGAAGGCAAAGACGAGATTTAATTTTAATCGCTATAAAAAGAAAATATTTGTTTTCCCTATATCGCTTGCTGTTAGCAAAGTCTTCTTTGTGGTCGTACGTTAAAGCAGTTTGCTTGTAAAATAACATGTTTTAAAAATGCTATAAGTTCATCGCCGAACGCGTAGCGTGAACAGTGGGAAGGGCAATGCAAACATATAAGAACTAATCACTATTTAAGCTAAATGACTCACGACGTGCGAAGTCCGCGGCATTTTGTAACTCCTGGGCAGAGAACTGACTGCCATAGCCCTCTTGCGGTGGATACCCTTGTGAAGGGTATCCTGGCTGTTGTGGGGGATACTCTTGTGAAGGGTATCCTGTCTGTTGTTGCTGTGGAGGATACCCAGGGTACGCTGGAGGCGAGGGGTAGCCTGGGGATGGAGGGTACGCTGGGTCGGAGGCAGTCAGAGCGCAAGCCACGAGGGCAGAGGCCAAGACGAGACGCAGCATGGTTCCTACAGCCGGTGATTCCTTCTGGTGATAGATGATTGTCAACGTTGGCTCCCACTGAAGAACTCAACGGGCAAGCTGACAATGACTGCTTCGTGCGGAGGAAAGCTTTTATAAAGCTAGCTGAGAAGGTTGGGGGTTGAGAACAAATTCATTGGTTTAAAAAATATGTATATAGGTGCACTGCTTCTGAATATAAATTATGTATATTTTATATCTCACAAAATGTCAATGGAATCTTAAGTTGCCCTTCTAATTGTTCAAATATATTTGCCTCGCTTCTGAATATTAATTATGCATTTTGTAGCATATTGTCACAAAATATCAGTGCAGTCTTCATTTTACAGGATGGTCGGGGGGGGGGGGGGGGGGGGGCGGGGCATCATCGGTTACCATACGTGTTTAAAAGGCGGGTGAAGAGAAAGAGAGAGAGAGAGAGAGAGAGAGAGAGAGAGAGAGAGAGAGAGAGAGAGTAAACACGATGATGTAGATTGTAAATCAAAATGTAACTATTAAATCTGAGGAGGTTTTAGAAGAAAACTGTCATTAGGGACACCCTTGTAGGAAAGACAATGGACACGCAAGCACAAACACACACACACATGAACAGAGAGAGCGCGCGAGAGAGAGATACTTAGCTGGGGTTATCAAATTGCAAAATTATGCTAACACACATACAACTCCTGAGGGGAAATTCATCCAAACAAATTATTCACGACTGCAGTGTATTTCGAAACAATTTTTTCAAACGTACTTGTCATCGTAATTGTTATCGTGATTATCATAATCAACCTGTTATTTTATGATCACGGTGGCGTCGTCGTTGTTGTTGTTTTGTAGATTATAGTCACACGACACTTTCGCAGATAGGTGACTGCTGGACCGATTTATACTGACACCAGCGGGCCAGTTGTTGGTAAAGGGGAAAATAATATGATCACACGTTGACCAATCCGGGATTCGAACCAGCGACCTTTCGGTTACTAGCAAGACGCTCTTACCAACTGAGCTACCCGGCCCCTAAAGGCGTCGTCGTCGTCCTCCTCCTCCTTTTCCTCCTCCGGGTCAAGGTCAAAGAAGATCAAGGTCCTCCAAAAGTCAATGTTTTTTGCCCATAATACAACTCTTGCTGTAGTTTATTTGATCGTATATAAGTGTATTTGGAACCGGAGGTCAAAGTAATCTCAAGGTCAAGAGCATAGAAAGATCAAAGCCTGTATTACTTTTGCATTTTAATGCCACCGTTTCATTTCTTTAAAAAAAACAATTCTGGGCACTCATTTTTATGTTAAATATGGCCAGTTCTAAAAGGAGCATGTGAGTCATTTGAGCTGTGCCCTTCTAGTTACAAAAAGGATTGTGGCTTAGAAAAGCGGTAAAACAATCGTTCAGAATCAAACCGCACAGGCAAGACCTCGGTTTATACTCTCATCCGAAGGAGTAAGGACACCTTGCATGCTTCTCGGGGTCATGTAATTTTTGTTCGGCACTTAATTACGACCGTCAAGTAGCTTGGAACCAATCCCTGTACAGGCTGCAACGTTATCGCTAATTGACATTTGAAGCTTCAATGGTTGTGCCTTTGAGGACAGAAGAATGAAAAAAATTTTAAAAATAGAAGAAAGAAAAAGGACAGAAGAATGGAGGAAATAACGAAAAGAAAGAACGATGGAGATTGAGACGCGTCCTAGTGTCAAAAGGACGATATTTTATATATAGGAACATTATTTGCTTGAGGTAGCAAATAAAAATGGAAATAAGGTGTACATTGCACACGCACGCAAAACTAAAAGTCCTGGGGGCCAGATTGTTGCAAGGATATTTAGGCCAAGGTGATGTGGGTAAGGATGAATACAGCGTGAGATAGAAAAGGAGGGGGAGGGGAAAGGGAGACCGAAAGAGTAAAGGAATACCGTGAAGTAAGAATACTGACATGAAAGGGGGTGTGGCTAGAACGAGATTATGGGTGGTGGACATTTTGTGACTGACAGGCGATTCCCAGACGCCAATCAAACGGGTTAATACCATTGAACATGATTTTTCCACGTCTCATAACATGAATAACATAAATTTAAAGCCTGATCTCCGTCTCCGTCTGTCTGTTTGTCTGTTTCTCTCTCTCTCTCTCTCTCTCTCTCTCTCTCTCTCTCTCTCTCTCTCTCTCTCTCTCTCTCTCTCTCTCTCTCTCTCTCTCTCTCTCTGTTTGAACTCTTATCTTTATAACGCCTGTTAACATTTAATCACCCCCTCCTCACACAAAAACTCGCTTCGATCTGTAGTCCTCCCTAACGCTAATAGGATTTAGCGTACGAGAGGACTTTGGCCGCGCAATGATTTTTTAACAGATATTATATTCTTTTTAAAAAAAAAATGATACACACACACACACACACACACACACACACACACAAAATCTGAAGCACCTCGCACACACAAACACACACACTCACTCACACACACACAAACACATACAAAATCTGAAGCATCTCACACACACACCGCACACACACACACGTACACACACAAAGCACATGTATATTTTTGCCATTACAAACGGACAATGCTTAACAGATAATTACGCTATTCGAACGCTTGTGCTTGGGGGAAGGGGGGGGGTGGGGAGGGAAAGGAGGAGGGGGGACTTGAGTAGAGGGTGGGAGGGGGAGATTTCGTATTCGATACCAATATTGCAATATGCCTATATCGCAGTCACGAGATGCAAACGCAATTGATTGATTGATTTATTGTTTCTTTAGGTCCAGCGGACTCTTCCGAGCCAAATCAGGACCGGACAACCCCCGATCCGCATAAAAGATCTGCCGAAACAACCCCAGTGGGAAAATTGAATGCCCTCCACCGGCCAGTCACTTTACAATAAAGACATCCCACGCGGGGGACGGCTGAGGGTTGACCTCAACTACGCGAACCCCCGGTTACAAAAACAAAATAGAATACAAACATCATTATAAATCATCAACAAAACACATACATATAAAATGCCTATAGTGCTAAATAGTACAATCATAGGAAGCCCTAGTGACCACCCGGCAGAAAGCGTCCAACACTCCCAAGCTGATCCAACAGACCTCATACACAAACAAGGAGTCCTGTCCAGGAAGAGTTTTCAAGAAAAAATGTAGGTCATTGATCTAGCGAAGAAGAAGATAGTATAACAGAGTGAAGGACAGAGCAGGAATGGGAAAGAGTAAATGTGGAAGACAGCGACAGTGGGAATTTAAAGCACTAAATTTCCATAAAGTGGGGATACTATTTATACTGAAAACCCCCGGCACTCCAACGGGGGTACTGTTGCCGCAGTGAATCTGTCTTGCCTATAAAGGAAAGACAGGTTTTCAACTGTGGCTTTCACTTTTCCCTTTATAGGTTTGAACAATCTACAGTGGCAAGATTGCTCATGACCCCAAGGGGTATGCAAACGCAAAGCGTTAACATTAATGAGTAATATAATAAGATTTAGCATAACATCATAAACGTAGAGGCTTCATATCAATGTTAATACTCCGGAATAACAAAGCAAGAAGCTGATGCATAGTCAGCACGTGACTGATGCAAACTATGCCATTTGTATTCAGACTGCCGACGATAGGCCTACATATTTGAGTCAAATACATTAAAATGAGTCGTGCTCATATTAAAATGAGTCTGAAGACAAATGAGAGTTTTCTTCTCAAACTTTGAAATTAGACAGTACGATCATAAAATAGATTATTTATCTACACTTTATTGAGTGAAAGTTGTCCGTTAAGCGTATAAACAATAAAACAACAGCTAGGCCGTGTTAGCTCAAACCGCTGGGAAGGCACGGGACGTAACAATGCGGCATCACAATAGTCTTCAGGTTGTCTGTCTTTGTTAGTCGACTAAGTCAAAGCGCATCATATGCAGTTAGTGTGTGTTTACTCTAAAATGGCGTATTTCAAGGGAGCTTAATCGTGTACTGTTTGTACAGCAGACGAACACTCGGACACGACCTTGAGGGTCACATTTTGCAAATATCAGACCACGAGAAATGGATGAATATAATTATAATCTAAAGCAAATTTATTGTCATCCGTTAGCCTGAATGAGACCTTTTTATAAGTAATGGGGTTTTATCCAGCATTTGATCTAAGTGCGAAACTCATTTAGAGGTAATAATACAACCCCATGGAAATCACGCCTTCAAGGAAGATCTGATCTGTCATACTGATTTTGTCGTATCACGTGAGAGTCCGAAACTATCGCATGTCGCACTTCTAACTCATTGGAGAGGAAGTCATATGGACCAGTAGCATCTAATGCGACGGACGAATGTGGCCGTACTTCCAAAAACTCGACAGGCATCTTTACAGAACGCGACAAAATGACAACAAAACCTAAAAACCAAAGCCACACAAAATGTATATCCTGTGACTATTTCATTGTGCTGACTTTTAGTCTTGCTAAGCGTTTGTTTGTTTGTTTGTTTGTTTGTTTGTTTGTTTGTTTGTTTGTTTGTTTGTTTGTTTCATATCTAGTTTTGTATGTTGATTTTTATTTATTATTTGGGGGGGGGGGGGGGGGGGGGCATTGAAGTGTTATATTGATTTTTGTATTTCGTGTTCACAACTTTCCGGCACCTCTCGTAAAAACTCGTGGGTATCGCCATTATAAATTAAAACGAGGTTATATGAAACCAAGTTCCGGTTTGGCTTGTTTTGCTTTTATCAAAGCTTGATGCGTGACTTTTAAATATGGCAAATTGCCGAAAACGACGATTGTTAGAGCCAGAAAACGAGTAAGATAAGTATAAAAACGGTGGAGGAAGTAGGCTACATGCTCAGTGAAAGAATGCAAAAAACAATCGTAGAGGCCTGTATTTGTGGCGACTTCGGAGGTGCGTCGATCATCGACAGAAAGTGAAACAGGACCTGAAAACTCTTGTAGTTTTCCATAGCTTCGCCGTCGCAACCTTCACAAAACACGAAGTAACTGACTATGTTAGGCTAGCGTTGTGGCCAAGTGGGCTAAGGCGGGACTAACTTGCCTTGTCCACAAGCCAGAAACCAATGGCGCCTGACAGGTGTGGGTTCAAGCCAGCATCTGGGCGTTATGTTTTTCCGAATATTTTTCAAAAATTCACAAATAATGTTAGGTAGGTAGGATTTAGGCGCGCCACTGGCGATAGAAAGGGATAATAAACTGCAGCAAAAAAAAAAAAAATATGTGAGGGTACGATACAGGTGGCCAGTGACACATGTTATTATTCTTGAATATTTGGAAATAACTCACTAAAACACGCGGAGAAAAAAAACCGAAGTATTTTTCATAGAGGGGATTCCCGTTGGTGCATAGGATAGCAGAAAAGTGTGAATACGCGCAAGAAACACTCAACGGATTTTGATCAAACTTCATAGCAACATTACCTAGGCGGCCTGAGCCGGTTGTGATAACGGTTTCGCTTGCAAATAGTTCGGATAGTGGATCTAGCATTCTATGTTTTCCTTTTGCCTCTTTAGGATAAATAAAGTGGAGTCAAACATCGCCTGCCAAGTTAGGTCACACATTTGAAAATGAGTCCTTTTCAGCTAAGTGTTTCAGTCTGAAAATATATATTAGAATGGCTTGCCATCTTGGTTTCCTTCACCCCCACCCCACCCCACCCCCCTCCCAAAATCTGTCAACAAAAACCGCAAGAAATTTGTCTTCTTCACAGGAGTGTATTAATTGTACCAGGTATTTTGCTATTTATCCTCTATGTCTGTCTGTCATTCTGTCTGTCGTATCTGTGTGTCTGTCTCTCTGTCTCTGTACAGACTACTACGTGTGTATGTGTGTGTGTTGTGCGTGAGGGTGTGCGTGAGGGTGTGTGTGTGTGTGTGTGTGCAAGAGAGAACTAAGGAGATCATATAAAAACGGGAAAATAGCTTTTACATTATAATCTCTCTCTCTCTCTCTCTCTCTCTCTCTCTCTCTCTCTCTCTCTCTCTCTCTCTCTCTCTCTCTCTCTCTCTCTCTCTCTCTCTCTCTCTCTCTCTCTCTCTCTCCGTATGGCAATTACTAGTACAGTTCTATTCTTTTCCCCTCTCACTAACACCGCTCTTCAAAGATTTTTTTTTTCAATTTTCCACCAATCAAAAGCTGGCGTTCATTTGCTTCTGGCGTTGTTCTTATCATAGCGCTTTTTCCCAGCTCAAGAGCAGCTCAAGGCCCAGACCAACACGGGATCTAACTCATGACGTCAAAGGCGCCCTCTTGCTGTTACAGGCGCTTCGTGTGGCGCTCCGGACAACTGAGCACAGTCCTGGACGAGCGGGGATGGGACAGACGGGCCTTCCAGTTGCATGCTGGGTGCATGAGGTGTAGGTGGCTCTTACCCGACCACGACACGAACCTTAAAGATCTTTAATGTCCGTCCCATAGAATGCTTACGTACACAGACTGGACCTCGGTTAATATTTTTTTTAAAGGGTGAAGAGAGGGTGAGGCGGGAGGGGGTGCGCTTGGGGCGGGGGAGGCTCTTGCCCTTGCATTAGGGCCGGAAATCTTGAAATTTCCTAACCACTGCCTGCAAGGGTATTTCAAACTACTATACTCATTGCTTCAATTGTTTTGCCGTCGCTTTGACCGCTAGTGCACCGCGCTCCCTCTTTGCTTAAAAAACAGTATGAAATGTAATCTAATATATCGATTTGATAGTACTGGGGAGTACAAACAACTGCTGCCCTGACAAGGTTGAAGCCCATTTGGAAAGACAGGACCATCAGTCTACATTCCAAAGTAAAACTGCTGCGCTCCCTTGTCATCTCCATTTTCCTATATGCTTGCGAAGCATAAACCCTCACAGCAGATCTACAACGAAGATTACAAAGCATGGAGATGAGGTGCTACAGAAGACTTCTGGGCATTTCCTATACCCAACACATCACCAACGACGAAGTCCGACAGACCATCACACAAGCCGTTTGACAACAAGATGACCTGCTCACAGTGATGAAGAAACGGAAACTCCGATGGTATGGCCACGTCACCAGATCATCAGGCCTTGCAAAGACCATTCTGCAAGGCACAGTGCATGGAGTTAGAAGAAGAGGGAGACCGAAAAAGAGGTGGGAGGACAACATTCGAGAATGGACTGGTTTGACACTGATCGAAGCCATCAGGGTTGCTGAGGACAGAGAATGATGGAGTATGCTGGTTAAACGATCATCTGTGGTGCCCCTACGACCTCCGGGTTACGGGACAGTATAGGATAGGATATGATAGTACTGGGGAAGGGTGAACTGAGGGTTGAGGTAGTTGTTTGTGTGTGAATGTGTGTGAGAGAGAGAGAGAGAGCGAGAGAAAGAGAGAGAGAGAGCATGAGTGCGATGGGAGGAGTTCGAAAGGGTGGAAGGAGAGGAAGTGAATTCGGGGAGGGAGGCGGCAGAAATGGAGTGAGGACGTGAGCGGAAGAGAAGACTAGAGAGTGAGAAAGAGGAAGAGAGTGAGAGAGAGCGAGAGAGAGACAGAGAGGGCGCTGGACAAACATTTCCCCATAATTTAGTTTTCTTCTGCCTCTACTACTTGATCCTTTTTTTCTTTTTTCTCCATCCTACGTTTTGATGATGATGATGATGATGATGATGATGATGATGATGATGATGATGATGATGATGATGATGATGATGATGATGACTATTATTATTATTATTATTATTATTATTATTATTATTATTATTATTATTATTATTATTATTATTATTATTATTATTTAATCGTTGTAATATATATCGCTTTTCCAGCACAAGAACTACTCAATGGCGTGGCCGATACAAGCTCTAACAGCAGGCGCCTTTCATCGTCATCATCATACAAGATACAAGATAATTTATTGCCAAGTGAATAGTACACAAGGCATGCATTTGGTCAACGCTGCAGAACCACACACGAAAGCACACATTAAACATAGTGAACAAGTTGACAACAAATCGCAATAAAAGCATAAGAAGATTACAATCATAAAACAGATCATCTTCACCATCATCGTCTTCATTATTACCAGCATCATCATCATCACCATCATCATCATCATCATTATCATCATCTGCTTTTTCTGTTTGTCCTGCGACGTGAGCACTAGTCTTAATTCCCGTAGGTGCAGAAGAAACGGAAACTCCTATGGTATGGCCACGCCACCAGAGCATCAGGCCTTGCAAAGACCATCCTGCACGGCACGGTGCATGCAAGGAGGCAGAAGAAGAGGGAGACAGAAAAAGAGGTGGAAGGACAGCATTCGAGAATGGACTGGTTTGACACTGAGCGAAACCATGAGGGTTGCTGAGGACAGAGAAAGATGGAGTACGCTGGTAAAACGATCATATGTGGTGCCCCAACGCCCTTCGAGTAACGGGATAGGATAGATGCTGCGTGCTGTTCAATAAAACGTAACGTCAGTAAACTAAAAGCAGCTAGGAAGACAAACCTGTCAGATTCTTCTTCAAAGACGATAGAGTTTCGTGTCCTTCCGTGCAATGCCGGAGATTGCCGGGTGTATCGGTTAAACCGATCGTGATCACCGCTTAACTATTTACCGTAATTTCAGTATCTCGTCCCCAACACTAATGGTGCTTACCGTGAGCACGGGAGTAAACAAGATGACAAATCATTCAAATGTATTTCCAGTCACTCCCACACGTCAGACATTTTCGCCCAACCCCTGTCTCTTTTCACCCCCACAATCCTTCACCCACACAGTTGCATACATAAGTAATCTTTGGCTACATAAAGGTTCATTACATGGGGGACAAATTTCAAAGTACACGTGAATTTCTTTGATAACTGGTGATCGCTTGCCTAAAGAAAAATTAAATACAAAAAAAATTGTCTGAGGGGACAATTACGAAATGAGGGTTACGAAACGGTTTTTTTAAACTTAAATCTCATCACCTCCCACCTGAACACAAAGTTTCACAATTATCAATAGTTTGGGAGAAAACGTATGATGAATGAACATTGGTGTTTAACGTCTGCACCCACTATTGGCTATATGGCAGACGAGGATAACCTTCCCAAAAAAGAAGGGGGGGGGGGAGGGGGTGTAGTAGGGACCTATATCAACACTGAACCCTCAGAGAAATCACACTGCTAAGATGGATAGTGAAAATGGCCACTTTTTATCGGGCCCACTACGGGATTCGAACCTGAGTTCGTCGGTGTGCCAGGCTAACGCTCTACCACTGGGCTACGGCGGTGGGACAGCGTATGATGAATGAACATTGAGGTTTAACGTCTACACCCACCATTGGCGATATGGCAGACGGGGATAACCATCCCAGGAAAAGAGGGGTAGGGACCTGAAGCAACACTGAACCACCAGAGCAATCATACTGCTAAAATGGACAGTGAAAATGGCCACATTTTATATCGCCCACCACGGGATTCGAACCTTGGTCATCGGTGTGCCAGGCGAACGCTCTACCAATGAGCTAGGGCGGTGGGACAGAGTATGATCAAATTGCACTGTGTGTAAGGGCTGAAAGAAGAGGATCACGGAGTTAGAAACGATAATCCATGTCATGGGAAAAAAAAAAAAGGTAAGAAGGAGTGTCTCATCTCCCTTATAAAATCTCTGGTCCTGTCACGAATACGAATACAAAAAAAAACTTTACTATCTCGCTGACAAAGTATGTCTACATTGTGGTGTGGGAGGGATATGGAAGTACGAAAGTCAAACAACAAAGAAAGCGAGCGTGATTGCAAGAGACCCCACTCACATCCTAGCTTAGCACTACCAGCTGCTTCCTTCTGGCCGCCGTTTCAGAGTGCCAAAGGTTTCAACAGTTAGAGCTAGAAACAGATTTGTACCTAAATCAGTACAAATTCTGAAAAAGTGTTGAATAAACGGTGGGCGTGTGTCTGTGTATATTTGTGGAGTACGGGTGCGTTATACTGAAATTTCATAATGTGCAGCAATTTTACCAATATCTAGTATTTCCTGACGTCAACTGACGCATAAGTTCCAATATCAAACATATCATTTGGCATTAAATATTAAAATGATGTGCAGTGAATGATGGTTTTTATAATATTTAAAAAAATCCGTTTTATAATATTTAGTGTAATGTGTGTGTGCACGTGTGTGTTTGTGTGTGTGTTTAATTGTGATGCTGAAGCGTAACGAGATAAAGTTCAGTTTCCAAAATGTGGTGTCATATGCATATTTGATGTGCAGTATATCTGGAATGTTTAGGCTAATCCGTACAAAAGCGTGAGCCAGTGCATGGTGTACCTTTAAAAATGTTTTATATTATTACTTTTTTATTACCTCTTACAGACACCAATTGCATTTTAAAATATTTCTTATAAGATAGTACAGTTTTCCGCATCTGAATTTGAATGCATCTAAGTAGAAGGTTTTTCTATCGTTCTAATATACACTTTATTATGCAGATTACCGATGATTACCGGTTTGCATTAGAGTTGGTTTTGTCTTCTACTGTATTATGTATGCACTAACCCACTTCGGCCAAAATGTCCACATGACCGTTTAATCTACACGCAATATACAAACTTAAAGTGTCTATGAACCGTAGGACAAACGCGGAAAAAAGTCTAATTTACGCTAAGAAATTACTTTGTGATGCTTATATTCATGTATTATGTGTGTGTCTGTGTGTAAAAGAGAGAGAGGGAGAGAGAGCAAGTGTGTGTATGTGTGTGTGTGTGGGGGGGTGTGGGTGTGTGTGTGTGTTTGTGTGTTTGTGTCCCATGTCCTTTGAAATCAGATCCGTGTCACAAACGTGATCGATTTTGAAAAAAATAAATGCATGTTTATTTGAAGAAAAAAAATAATTGTTACAACTCAAATTAGCCCACGGAAACCTCTCGCATCATTGAGAGGGAAAACTATGGGATTCTCTTTGTAAAATCGTTATTTTCATCACTTTTAGCTAAATAATCTTTAATTAGAAGCATATTTTCATTTTCTTTTTAAAAAAAAAATCATTTGTTTACAAATAATGTAAGATTTCTCTAAATAATATATTTTGTCCGATGACTTATCACTTATCTTATGATTTATCTAAACAATATAATTGTTTAGGTAAATAAATCATGATATAGGTAAATATAATGCGTTGTTGCTGAATACGGAATTATTTATCTATTTAATGCATTTTTTTAGCAGACTGTGTCAAATAATGTATTATTCAGAAATGTTTTTAAATAATGATTTGTTTATCTATATAATGCACTATTTAGCTAAATTTGCTAAATAATGTATTATAGGCTTATAGGTAAACAAATCATTATTTAGAAACATTTGTAAATAATACATTAGGCCCAATATTACACAATCTGCTCTATAATGCTTTGTATAGGTAAAAGTTCCTTAATTAGCAACAATACCTTATCTACCTATATCTCACCCCACCCCCTCCACCCCCCCCACCACCTTACAATCCTCCACCCCGAACGTCATCCGACGCGGCTGGAGAGCTTGGACCTCGATAATGTGACTTGAACAATTTTTCATTGATTCTCCTCAGATCTTACTATCTAGTAGTGTACAAGTTTGAGAAGAAAGAAAGAAAAAATCTTGGAACTCCCTTTAATCTCCCTATCTCCCATCCTTTCTTTTGCTCGGCTATTTCCTGCACGATTTGATTGCACCTGAACGAGCAATGTATTTGAGAAAATTCATTATTTATACAGGTCTAATGAATCCCTCGTCATTATTTATGAATGGATTAATCCCCCCCGGCCCCCCACTCTCCCTTCCCCCTCACTCCTTCCCTACCTCTTCTCACACATACCATTCTCCTCCCTTTCATCCCATACCAATCCCTTGCCCCACCCCATACGCACACTCACTCACACATGTCCTGGATCAATCATATTTTAAATGTTAGTAAAACCATTTCTAAAAGGACTTATCAGTTATCAAGAAATAAACATTTATTAAATTTACATTCTCGTAAACTTTTTTTATTCTGGTCATATTCAACCATTTATTGATTATTCCTCTACTATTTGGGATTCTGCTAGTGGCAATGCAGTGAAGCCTTTAATTAGAGTTCACAAACGTGCAATTAAACAAATTATTCTTAAACAAAAAATATCTCCAGATGATTATAAACGGATTAATATTCTACCTCTTGCCGACAGACTAAAATTTAATAAAGGGGTTTTCATGCACAAGATCCTTTCTTGCAATGCACCTTCCTATCTTTGTTCTCTTTTTTCCCAAGAAACCAGATCGTCCACAAAATTAAATGTTCCACTTCCAAGAATTGATCTTTTCAAAACTAGTCTAGCTTATTCTGGTTCAACTCTGTGGAATAACTTTGCTGACAATCTTCGCACTCCAGAATATAAAATTACATCATTTAGAACACGTCTCTTAAAACACATTAAAAATTAAATAAACGTTATTTGTTGTTAAAATTAACAACAATAATATGATTTAATGTTTTTAAAAACGTTTTAAAAATATTTATTCCATGATGATATTGTTTGTTTGTTATTGTTCCATGATGTCCCCAAGTAGTTTAAACAGGCAGTTGTGACACCGTTATTCAAAAAAAACTGTACTTGACCACGATGTACTAAACAATTATAGCGCATGCTCCCGTCGAGTCCCACACATGTGTATTGTTCCCCAACATTGGGGTTTGCACATTAATCTGAAGAAGAAGAAGAAGACCTGTATCTAATGTTTCATTTATTTCCAAGATCCTGGAGAAGGTTGTGTTAAAACAGTTACAAGATCATCTATCTCAAAATGGTCTTCTGGAAGCCTACCAGTCAGCATACAAGAAGAATCATAGTTGTGAGACTGCTGTTCTCAGTGTCCTTGATTGTTTACTTAGACAGGCTGACGAGAAGCATGTTTCTCTTGTAGCATTGTTAGATCTGAGTGCTGCGTTCGACACGCTGGATCACCACATACTTCTAGAGAGATTGCGCACTACATTTGGTATAAGAGGGACTGTTTTTGAGTGGTTTTCCTCGTACCTCACTGATCGTTACCAGTCTGTTGTCATTGATTGCAATACCTCTACTCCTTGTCCCCTGTTATGCGGAGTCCCCCAAGGTTCTGTGCTCGGTCCTGTTTTGTTTTTGTTGTACTCCCAACCACTATCTAATGTAATCTCAGCCTGCAACTGCATGTTCCACAAATACGCAGATGATACAGAACTGTCAAAGAGTGGTCAGGCAGATGACTTCCCTTCTGTTGTGTCTGAAGTAGAAACATGTATTGACAGTGTCCAGGCTTGGATGAATAGCAACAGGTTAATGCTTAACCCTGACAAGACCGAGGTTATACCTGTAGGCTCATTTTCCCGTCTTAAACTGGTCGGCAGCGATTATGCAAACATCGGCGGCAGCACCATCCCATTTAGTAATATTGCTCGTTATTTGGGTGTCAAGCTAGATAGTTCTTTGTCCATGCATGACCACATCAGTACCATCTATAATGTGTCCTTTCTTGAGCTTCGGCGTATTGCGTCCTTGAGGCAGTTTCTTTCGAGGGATGCATGCACACAGTTGGTCAGCGCTTTTGTGACATCCAGGCTTGATTATTGTAATTCAGTTCTAGCTGGTCTCCCCATTGATGAAGTTAGCCGACTGCAGCGTGTACAGAACTGTGCTGCTCGGCTTGTGCTTCAAAAACGGAAACGTGATCATGCCACGCCTCTCTTAATGCAGCTCCACTGGCTCCCTGTCAATTTCCGCATTGAATTCAAAATTGCTGTCCTAGCTTTCCGTCACTTCGACCAGTCACTTCCACCATATCTGTCTGAGGTACTCACTACCTACACTACAACCCGTTCTTTGCGCTCATGAGATAAAAAAAACTGTTGAAAACGCCCAAGCGTCTGCTTAAGACAGTTGGCGACCGGTCTTTTAGTTTTCAAGCACCCAAGGTTTGGAATGCGCTGCCTGCCGGTTTAAGACATTGTACAGACCTTGTTTTCTTTAAGAGCTGCTTAAAAACGCACTTGTTACGCAAGGCGTTTTCTGTGTAATAGTATGAACAGTAATAATACTTTCTCAATGATGCTGTACATGATGTAGTGCGAATGTTGTGATGATGCGTACGAATGATGTGTGTAAGCGCATTGAGTTGTTATTCTAATGATAAATGCGTTGTATAAATGCAATTTATTATTATTATTATTATTATTATTATTATTATTATTATTATTATTATTATTATTATTATTATTATTATTATTATTATTATTATTATGTTAATGTTATAACATTCATTTGTTGTATTTAATAGTTCTTGTTACAAGCCCCAAGGGCAAGATGTAAAAAAGCGCATCCAACGCTTACTCTTTTACCCTTGCAAAATAAAATTGATATCTTATCTTACGTTTATTTATTTATTTAATCGTTCTTATATAGCGCTTTTCCAGCTCAAGAGCTGCTCAAGGCGCTGGCCGATACAGGATCTAACTCAAGCCGCCCGGGGCGCCAACTTGCAGCCTTTGGGCGCACCGTAATAACGCTCCAGACAACTGAGCACAATCCTGGGCAGCCAGGGATGGGGGAGAAGGACCTAGGTGCATGCTGGGTGTGTTCTTGTCACCGGCACTCAACCGTCTAGGACATGAGCGTCAGGATCTTTAAAGTCCGTTATGATGGAACGTATGCGACACAGACTAGACCTCGGTTTATACTCTCATCGGAAGGAGTAGGAAACGGGAATAAAGTGTCTTTCCCAAGGACACAGCACAATGCCCCGGCCTGGGCTCGAACCCGGGACCTTTAGATCCGCAAGCCAAAGCTCTACCATTAGGCCACCGTGCCTCCTTTTATCTACACACAATTCATCTTCTACGTATCACCCTTAGCCTCCTCCCTCTCCTCATCCCCTCGCTCCTCCTCATCCCAGACACTCCCTTTCTTCACCATCCTCATCTCTCTCTCTCTCTCTCTCTCTCTCTCTCTCTCTCTCTCTCTCTCTCCCTCTCTCTCTCTCTCTCCACACTTTCTCAATATCAAGATTAACATATGCATATGCAGCAAATGACCGGTACTTCATGACAAGGCAGTAATACGTTAGTACGCTTAAAGGATGTCTGAACCATACATCTGACTACGAACAACTGGTCTATGAATAGAGAATTCTGTGTCATACAAGTGGAGAGAGAGAGAGAGAGAGAGAGAGAGAGAGAGAGAGAGAGAGAGAGAGAGAGAGAGAGAGAGAGGGAGAGAGAGAGGGAGAGAGAGAGGGATTACTCTCTCAAGTACCAATCATGGTGTGATTAAAGTAAACCAGAACACATTTTAGCTGGCTCGTACCTTTATTTATTTTGTTTTAAAATTATTATTAAAGGGGACTTCCAACGCTATTTTACTGACGGATTCTCCATAGTGTATCTTAATCCTGATCTTTTAAAATGTATGTGACCCGATATTTGTTTCCCAAAGTCCCGACAATGGCCCTACGAATTCTTGCTGTGTGAACTGTCAGGGGCGAAAATGAAGCTAGCAGACGTCGTGTACTAATTTCGGTGTGACTACTGAATGAATACAGTTGTATACAATGCTATAACTACACTCGTTCTCAAAACCACCGGAATGCCCTTTTAAGGACATATAATAGGACCTTGACTGGGGAGTAACAATTCTCAAGTTTAGCTTGCAACCTGTGTGAGAGAGAGAGAAAGAGAGAACTCAGGAACTCAGGAAACTTTAATGCGAGGCCACCAACAACAGACATGGAAAAAAGGAAAGAAAAGACAAAAATCACCAAAAATTTCAAAAGTTACAAAAATAATTTTTTTTTATTATGACAAACACGCGTTATTTGACAGAATGTGTCTCAAAAAAAAAAAAGTAAACATATTTTAGGTTACTTTTAAATCAACAATTCTTCACGTTTTTTCATCGCATAGTACGTAAACATTGCTACTGCTCTGGTAATAATCATACTATCACTTTGTAATAAACAAAACACCAATGGTGGTACATTAACATTGAAGTGCCTGAAAATGTACTTTTCACGAATATCCTTATACGCTGGACAATACCACAAAAAATGCATTTCATTTTCAACAGCCGTACAGAAAAGGCATGCCTTTGGAACAAAAGAGAGAGAGAGAGAGAAGGAGAGAGAGAGAGAGAGAGAGAGAGAGAGAGAGAGAGAGAGAGAGAGAGAGAGAGAGAGAGACTTCAGACTTCAGACTTCAGAACTTTATTTTAAAAGGTTAAGATTTTAGGCATAAGCCTATTCTTACAATCAGACCTTTTGTAATAAGATAACATCAAAATGTACTATACCGTTTAAAAAAAACACGTTTATTACAACAAATACAAAAAAAAAAAAAAGCACAAGAGAGAGAGAGAGAGAGAGAGGGGGGGGGGGGGAACAATTTTCGTTACAATGTCTAGTCCTTTCTGGCGACGTCATCACAGTGACGTCATGGTTTTTGTTTCGTGTGGCTATTTTTCTTAAAATCTACAGACAATGCACGGTTTTTTGCGTGCTTATCGATGTTATCAAATAAATTCTCTCTCTCTCTCTCTCTCTCTCTCTCTCTCTCTCTCTCTCTCTCTCTCTCTCTCTCTCTCTCTCTCTCTGTCTCTCACTCTCTCTCTCTCTCTCTTTCTCTCTCTCTCTCTCTCTCTCTCTCTCTCTCACTCTCTCTGTCTCTCACTCTCTCTCTCTCACTCTCTCTCTCTCATTGTCCGAAAAGTTGGAATAGAGTGAGGTGAGGTGTATCAAAAAAGATTATGTTACCTTAGGCACAGGAGAGGGGGGGAGGGAGAAGAGGGGCGCTGCCCCACCTGCCGCCCCTCCCTCCCCCCTCATGCCCACCCCCTTCCGGTTCCGACGCCACTGATTGCAATCTTGGAATCGTGTCCGAACTTTTATCAGATCGCTTGTTATATTAACGCAGTGCCAGACTTTGCTGTCTTACAGAACTGAACTAAACTGAACTGAATTGAACTACGGGCGTTCCTTCGTGTCTCCTTTTTTCATCCTGGATACTGACGAGAATGTACAGGCACTGACAGTAAAACACAGACAAGTACTGGAGTATTATGATGCCAGTGTTTTTCGCGCTCTGGTGTAGCTAATCCATCATAGCGGTTACGCTGCAGCGTTATATATATAGTCCCCAACACATCAGCGTAAAGGGGACTAACTTGTCGGCGTAGTCTGATGTTGGGGCATAGGCCTGGATGATGGTGATGTTGAAAGGGGTTGCTCTCAGAGGGATGGTAATGAGTCTACTGGTGACTGGGCGACAACCCATGACAGTGGCTAGAATGTTCTTGTTGACCGAGATTCCAACGCCGTGTTCGTGCCTGTCATCTCTACCGCTAAAATAAAGCTTGTGGCCTTTGTCGGTCGTTGTTTCACCTATGCCTTTCCAGCGCAGTTCGCAGATCCCTAAAACGTTCCATCGATAGTGGTCCATCTCGTGGGCCAGGGCTTCTAATTTTCCCTCCGCATTTAGGGTCCTGACATTCCAGGTTCCTATGACGAAGTTATTTCTGGTGCGGATCTTGCTAAGTTGTCCATCAGTAGCACACTTATCACCTCCGTCCTGGTGGACAACGGAAGGCGCGGTCCTTGTTGACCCGGGCGACGACCGATCCGGTATGGAGTAAATGGTTTTGTTCATCGTGCAGTTTGTCTTGGGCAAGAAAGACCTGGCAGGGCCCAATCCTCTCCAGGCTGTTGGCCACAGCCGATATTTACGTATACAGTGTGGCTCGCCTTGGCCCCGAGCACGTTGTCGTTGAACCTGTAGTAACATGAGGTTCCTCCGTCCTGGCCGGTGACTTCTGTGTAGAAGACTTTCGCACAGGGATGCCGTGCTGACATCACCCCTGTTAGTCGCCTCTTACGAAACGTCGGGAAACGTTGGGTCTATTCTAATCATTGCCCGAACCCACCTTCACCATTATGACTTCTGGTCCGTGATCATCCCAAGCAAGTGATTTCTGTATTTCAACTGCACCCTTCCTTAAATCAGTTGGGATTGGGTTGTTGTCTTCTAGTGCACTCTTGAGACGCTGCTTTTTTTTTTTCATGTATAGCTCTTTCTTTGTCCTCTACATCGGTCGAGCCTGTCGCCGAAGCATTGTCTTGATAAAATCTTGATGCTCTTCTCTCAAAAATGTGAAATTCAAAGCACAAACAGCTAAAACCATAGATAGATCAAATAATTAAGCTTACTCATGATTGTGTGTGTGTGCGTGTGTGTGTGTGTATGTGTGTGTGCGTACGTGCGTGCGTGTGCGTGCGCGTGATGCAAAAGCATTTACATTTTATGATGATGTGCGCATTGTAATGCAATGAGGTATTAATGTCGCAGAATAAATTTACAAATTTAATTGGTTTGACACAGTTCCTCCTCCCTCTCCTCTTTAGCTCACCATCACTCTCTCCCATCAATCTCAGCGGACTTGCAAAGCTGCTATAAATAGAGGGGAGCAAATCTAGCAAGAACCGTACCAGTGGGCTGATCCGTGCCTTGGCGAGAACAACCACTGCACCACAATGGCAGTCATCGTCGCTCTGCTCGTTGCCGTCGTCGCCGGATTAGCTAACGGCCAGCCTTTCGGGTAACACAACCGTTTTCTGTTCGACACTTAACTCTACCTCACTTGTTGATGCTATTGTTGTTGTTTGTTCGTTTCTTTTCAAAATCTGTCAGCTCTCTAAGGATCGGCGTGCTATTTAGCAATAGATCATTTTAATTCTCGTAGTCTGTAGAATGTTAAATGACGTCAGACATTGCGGAACTCCGGTAACGAGATTTATATTGATTGGTTGGTTGAGTCATTCTGGTACATTCTATAGTGTCCTAGTACAGTATCTTGTTATATTATACATGTCAGTAGCGCGAACGGCGCGAGAGAGGTTTTTTGGTCCTATTCTTTTGAAAGAGATTCTGTATGAAGTTGTTGATGCTATTTGCTGTTATAAATTGTATTTAACAAGAAGCTTACTACCGATTTTCCAAGACGCTCATGTCAACGACTCCATAGTTGCAATCTAGACATTCCTCACAGCTAGCTGCTTAGTAGCCCGACATTCGTTTTCGCCGTTTTTCTCTCAGGTCTCGCCATGCCAAGCCCTGGTACCACTGTCTTGCGTCTCGTTGATAAAATAGTGTTTAGAGTATTTGTCCATTGGGGTTTTGTGTGCAAGTTGAAGCGTGAAGTAGTTCCACTTCAGCATTTGACCAATGTAAGCCTAGATGTCACGGTTTGAAGCAATGAGAGAACGCGATATTTTAAAATCCATTTAGGATAATTATGTACCAAGGTCCAACTGGTTATTTGTACACTAAAGACGGAAGCGCACTATGTAACACCCATTCCATTAATTACATGATTTGCAGTTTTGTTGAAAGACTCACAAAAGGATTGCTTGGTAGTTTACATGTATTATTTTGTGTTTGATGTTTGCAGTCACAATGAAGAAAGTTTATTGAGGGACCTCTTTCTTGTGAGGCCTGATACGGCTCATAGTAATCCGCTGGACCCTTTAAACAGTGATTAACTATCTTGCATGAGACAATGACAACGACGACGACGACTATGATGATGATGATGATGATGATGATGATGATGATGATGATGATGATGATGATGATGTTGATGATGATGATGGAGGTAATACACATTGCTGCGATCGGTACAAAGTATCGCCAAAACTCCCGCTAGCAGCAGGTGAAAGTATTCCCTCCATCCCTTCAAAGTATACTTTGGGCTCGCTGCTAGCCGCGGATGCGAAGCGCACTACTGTTTAAAAATGACGGAAAGAGCGGGATATTGCTACAAGGGTTCGGGTAAGGGTTAGTTGTAGATCTATCCCTAGCCCTTGCCCTAACCCTTTTCTCTACAAAAATGCTTTTACCGTCCCAAAAACCCATTTGCCTTCTTGTATTCTTAAATTGTATGAAACCAAGTGAGGACACTATCCGGCGTCAATAAACGGTTCGAAAAAATTCTCAGACGGTTCGTAAAAGACAGTTGACCTAGAAACAAATACAGCGTGACCTAATTCGTCGCCTAGAGGAGACGAAACTTACTTTTCCGTTTGTAGTCTTTCACCGACACTGTAACTGAGCAGGCTGCTAACCTCGCTTACCTCCCTTCAAGGGACAAGAGACATACTTTGGCCTGCTGCGCAGCGTGTGCCTGGAGTATACTTTCTTTCGATCGCAGCTATGTGCAATGGGTGGATGATGATGATGATGATGATGATGATGATGATGATGATGATGATGATGATGATGATGATGATGATGATTGTTTTAGGGCCTATCAACCGTATACTACAACCAACTCTCCGTACACCATATCAACTGTCAGAACTTACACTACAACTCCAACCTACCCAACCTACCCAACCTACCCCAATACTCCCTACACTACCACTCCAACCTATCCAACCTACCCAAATACTCCCTACACTACCACTCCAACCTACCCAACCTACCCCAATACACCTTACACTACCACTCCAACCTACCCAACCTACCCCAATACCCCCTACACTACCACTCCAACTTACCCAACCTACCCCAATACTCCCTACACTACCACTCCAACCTACCCAACCTACCCCAATACTCCCTACACTACCACTCCAACTTACCCAAAGTATCCCAATACCCCCTACACTACCACTCCAACTTACCCAACCTACCCCAATACCCCTTACACTACCACTCCAACCTACCCAACCTACCCCAATACTCCCTACACTACCACTCCAACCTACCCAACCTATCCAAATACGCCTTACACTACCACGCCAACCTACCCAAATACTCCCTACACTACCACTCCAACTTACCCAAAGTACCCCAATACCCCCTACACTACCACGCCAACCTACCCAACCTATCCTAATACCCCTACACTACCACTCCAACTTACCCAACCTACCCCAATACCCCCTACACTACCACTACAACTTACCCAAAGTACCCCAATACCCCCTACACTACCACGCCAACCTACCCAACCTATCCCAATACCCCCTACACTACCACTCCAACTTACCCAACCTACCCCAATACCCCCTACACTACCACGCCAACCTACCCAACCTACCCCAATACCCCCTACACTACCACTCCAACCTACCCAACCTACCCCAATACTCCCTACACTACCGCTCCAACCTATCCAACCTACCCCAATCCCCCCTACACTACCACTCCAACCTACCCAACCTACCCCAATACCCCCTACACTACCACTCCAACCTATCCAACCTACCCCAATACCCCCTACACTACCACTCCAACTCCAACCTACCCAAAGTACCCCAATACCCCTTACACTACCACGCCAACCTACCCAACCTATCCCAATACCCCCTACACTACCACTCCAACCTACCCCAATACCCCCTACACTACCACTCCAACCTATCCAAAGTATCCTAATACTCCTTACACTACCACCCCAACTTATCCAACCTACCCCAATACTCCCTACACTACCTCTCCAACCTACACAACCTACCCCAATACCTCCTACACTACCACTCCGACCTATCCAACCTACCCCAATACCCCCTACACTACCACTCCAACTCCAACCTACCCAAAGTACCCCAATACTCCCTACACTACCACTCCAACCTACCCAACCTACCCCAATACCCCCTACACTACCGCTCCAACCTATCCAACTTACCCCAACACGCCCTACACTACCCCTTCAACCTATCCAAAGTACCCCAATACCTCCTACACTACCACCCCAACCTACCCCAATACCCCATACACTACCACTCCAGTCTACCCAACCTACCCCAATACCCCCTACACTACCACCCCAACCTACCCAAAGTACCCCAATACACCCTACACTACCACTCCAACCTACCCAACCTACCCCAATACCCCCTACACTACCACTCCAACCTACCCAACCTACCCCAATACCCCCTACACTACCACCCCAAGCTACCCAACCTACCCCAATAACCCTTATACTTCCCCTACCGTCAAAACTTACACTACCACCCCAACCTACACCACCACCCCCTACACTTCCTACACCACAGCTAAGCCTACCTATGGCTCCGCTCCGGTCTACCCGACTCAGGTAAGGGCGCTTACCCTGCTCATACATCTTCGCTGGCCAGACGCTACATGTATTGAATGGGGGGAAAAAAATTCAAAACTATCAATATTTGTACACTCGCACAATAAACTGTTCAGTTTTAAAAAGGTCTAACGGAGAGCTTTCACCTCAATAATGTGGATTGATAAACTCTTCTGTGATCACACTAGTCTAAAACTTGGAAAATAAACACGGGGGCCGACTCACTATAATTAATGGAGTTCAGTAACATTTTTGTTCATGTTGGCGCAACGACATATAAACTAAATAACATGTAAAGTCTTTTTTTTTGGTGCTGTTGTGGGTTTGTTATTTGAGGACCTAAACCTAACTAATGAACGCGATCCCCTGTTTCAATCTTTTGTCAGCCCTACCAAGCACCGGCTTCTTATCCAGCCCAGTATCCACCACTTCCACCTCCTCCTTCCAAGGACGTCCTGACTAGGCTGGATAAGCTGATCAACCGCATTGAAGGTGAGTCTCTTCTATTCCGCCATCTTTGGCTTTTCTTTCGCGTCGTTTTAGAAGGGCGGTGGGATGGCGGCTTAACCACAGAGGTACATAAATAACAGACGAGAAACAGTTCACGTGCGATCCTACAAAAATCTTTGACTACAGTAGTTCTGTGGAGTTCGATTTGTAACTGTTTATTTCCTGCAGATCTAATCTTTCAATTGATCAGCCCAACGAACAAACCGCGCTTATCATAGTACACACACCTCCAAAATGGCGACACTTCCGGTAGTGCAGGTTTCTTCGCCAATTCAAGGATGAAAATATATCCTTTTCGTATATCGATGGTCTGTCCTATGACACACTCCCACTGCTGCTATTTAGTGAGCTCTTCCCGCTTCTACTATTAGGTAGGCTAGTTCCCCGGACCAGCCTTTGTTGTGTGTGAATGATACGGTCATATAAGGAAGAGAGTCGTTGTGATGCCTAAGGAAGCAGCCTTTTTTGTGCCGTTCATTGTTTTTTTTCTTATGTCTGTAATTCCCCATCCCCCACTTTTTTTCCCTATCTTTGGCTAAAATGCCCCCTGGGCTATGAGCCTTGTTTCATGTTTAGAATTATATGTGGTTTTGCTATTAAAAGGATAAAGTTCCAAGTCGACTTTTTCTACCTTATTAGTGATTTTCCCACGAGGTACGAAGGCAGAAATCCAGTCACTGAAAGCGTTCTTGCTACCAAAGTTCCCTGCATTTACATTTGGACATGTGTATCATTTATTTTTAATTTATTTATTCAATCGTTCTAATAGCGCGATTTTCCAGCACAAGAGCTGCGCAAGGCGCTTGCCGATACAGGATCTAACGCGGGGTTCCCGAGGAGCTCGCCTTGCCTTGCAGCCTTTGGGCGCATTGTCTGAGCGCAATCCTGAGCGACCGGGCTATGGGGAGAAGGGACCTAGTGCATGCTGGGTATATTTGTGTTGACGGCTCTCACCAGTCTAGGTCATGAGCGTCATGATCTTTAAAGTCAGTGCCATGGAATGCGTGCGTACACAGACTAGACCTCGGTTTACACTGTCATCCGAAAGAGTAGGGGTGCGGTGTCTCAGAGTTTTGTACTTTTATTTATTTATATATTTATGTATTTATTTATTTAGTAGTAGTAGTAGTAGTAGTAGTAGTAGTAGTAGTAGTAGTAGTAGTAGTAGTAGTAGTAGTAGTAGTAGTAGTAGTAGTTTAATCCAGGCCGTTACGGTCTTCGAACCATTGCCTGCAATGTTATCGCTTGGCACTTAATACTTGAGTTGTTCTGCGTTTAGAGTTCACCAATGAGCTAACTTTGTCTCATGGTCAAGATGTCTTGTTTTGTCTCCACTCAAGGACGTTAACGGACTTCGAACCACTGCCTATAACTATATATATATATATATATATATATATATATATATATATATATATATATTCAGTATAAATAATATCCCCACTTTCGGGAAATTTAGTGCTTTAAATCCCCAGTGTCGCTGTCTTTCTCATTTGCTCTATCTCATTCCTGCTCTGTTCTATCAATCTGCTATACTATCTTCTTCTTCGCTAGACCAGTCACCTAACTTGTTTCTTGAAAACTCTTCCGGGACAAGACTCCTTATTTGTGTGTGAGGTCTGTTGGATCAGCTTGGGAATATTGGATGCTTTCTGCCAAATGGTCACTAGGGCTTCCTATGATGTTATTATTTAGCAATGTAGGCATTTTATATGTATGTGTTTTGTTAATATTTTATAATAATGATTGTATTCTATTTTGATTTTATAAACGGGGGTTCGATAAATTAGAGTATAGCCTTAGCGTCCCATGCGTGGGATGTCTTTATTGTAAAGTGACTGGCTGGTGGAGAGCTTTCAGTTTTACCACTAGGGTTGTTTCAGCAGATATTTTATGCGGACCAGGGGTTGTCCGGTCCTGATTTGGCTCGGAAGAGTCCGCTTGACCTAAAGCAATAATCATGTAATGTAACTATAGATATATATATGTGTGTGTACGTGTGCGTGTGCGTGTGCGTGTGTGGGGGGAGGTGGGGTGTTTTCCTGGAGTTATTGGGTGCTAAACTTGCCTTTTTATGCACAAAATAGGGCTTTTAGCTAGCTCCCCACTCTTTTTTAGCGCCCCACGATTTTTTAAAGTAAATGGGAGTGATTTTTTAGTACATGGGAGTGCTCTTGTCGTGCATGGAACTGTTTTAAGTATATGGGAGTGCTCTATCCGGGACGGCCTGCTTTCTAGACAAATTTGAATTAAACGGGCAAGGGTTAGGGTTAGAAGACAAAATCTTGTTAACGAATTGAGCCTTTTATTTTTTTATAAATCGGTTTCTTACATTTTTAGATGAATTTTGTGGAATTTTGTGCTCTTTCCGCTTACTGATGACTACATTTCGTCCAAAACCCCAATTTGCCATGAATACAGACTTTTGTGTGTGTGTTTATGCATGTATGTGTGTGCTTGTCTCGCAGTCGTTCGCAGGGAAACGAAGATTGCGGAGGAGCAGTTGCAAGCCCTGATCGCACGCATGTCTCTCCAGAACAAGTGGTTCAACGAATTCATCAAGGTGACCTATGCGGAGCTGCAAAGAGTGGACGCCGAGCAGGACAACCTCATCTACACGCTGAAGGAGGAGGTGAGTAGGTGGCTCCTTGATGACTGAGTGACTGGGTGAATTTCATTCTTTTGCTCATTCACTCAATCATTCACTTCCTCACTCGCGCACTCCGGGCAATCCCTTTTTGGTTTGATGTCCCTTTACGATAGCGATATTTTAACAATTACATTACATTACATGATTATTGCTTTAGGTCCAGCGGATTCTTCCGAGCCAAATCAGGACCAGGATTTTTTTTTTTACAAAAGAAGGTTACAAAATATAGCCAACGGTGGATTGAGTTAAGAGAACCACAAAGGTGACGGGCATGATGATAGCCACAAAACGAAAGACGTCTTTCACTGTTTCGCATAAACAGAAATTCGACTTCGGAATTTTTGACATTTTATTGTCCTTGGGGCAGCAAACCAGAGTACCGGGAGAAAACCCCCGAGAGGTTGCCCGAATCGAAAGTAAATAATATTTGGAGAAACATTACGCCCAGATGCTGGATCGACCCCCACACCTTTCAGGCGCCATTGATTTCTAGCATGTGGAAAAGGCAAGTTAGTCCCGCCTTAGAATAAACTTCGCCAAAAAACTGATTGGAAAGTTGAATCAGACAATTTTGTAAGATCTTGTTGGGGTTTTCACTGTTTTATTTTGTGGGTAATGAATCTAATACAAATGGTGTTGGAATTTTATTTAAGAATACATTTGAATACAAAATACATAAGGTTGTTAAGGATCCACATGGCTGTTACGTGTTAAGGCTTACTTGATATGTGGTCCTCATTCGGCTCTTTGCAGTCCGCTAGACCCTAGAAAACAATGAATTACTAACTAGCTTACTATATATGGAATTTCTTGGAAAACATGTTACTTTACCACATGCTTATGGACCTAGTATTGGCGATAAACCTGACTTTTGACTCGCGTGCACAGTAATATGAGTCTATGAAGTCTACTCATCCCCCAAAACATAAATTTCTAGACTTTTGCAAATCTGTGCGAGATGAGCCCTAAGTGGTCCAAAAATAATATCGAAAAAAAGTCCGCCCGTCCGTCGCTGTCTGCGCAAAACTTTAATGTGGCTAAGTAATCAGAACCTATTTCAACCATCACAACTAAACTTGGTGAGATGGTGTATACCCATAAAACCTTATAAATGGCCTTGCTTGAATGACATCACTTCAAGATCGAGGTCCCGGGATCAGCAAATGTTGGTCAAAAAATTACCAATTGTGAAAATATTAGTAAAAAAATGACGATTTTTCACAAAATTTCACTTTTTTAGGTTATTAATATTGAATTTTTAATTCTTTGATGCATGGTAGATGCCAATGAGACACACATAAGCTTACTATGCAAATTTAGTCAACTTAACTCCAAGGCCTAGGTCACTGGAGCTGTTCAATGTCGGTTAGTATAGGTACTTGTGACCTTGACCCTAAACTATGGCAAATATAAAGTACAAACATTTTGTAAAAATAGATTGATCTTGGATCTTTCATATATGTTCAGCTTTTGCGTTGATCTTGATCTTGAAGGTCAAGGTCATTTTAGGCCTTGCAAAGACATACAATAATAGGTTTGCGTACAGTGAAATGGCTGTTTATTTTTATTTTTTTATTTTCTTGACACTCTATAGACCCCTTCCATCGGGAAATTCTGGGCCTCCTCTGGGAAAGGCGTAGTCGCATCCCGTGGCGCGCCCAAACTCAAAATACTTAACATTAGTTGTTTTCTTAACATTTTGCTGGGGGAGCAAACCGGAGTACCCAGAGATAACCCCCGAGACGTTGCCCAAGTGGAAAGTAAATAATATTCGGAGAAACATAACGCCCAGAGGCGGGATCAATCCCACATCTGTCAGGCGCCATTGGTTTCTACCCTGGGGCCAAGGAGAGTTAGTCCCGCCTTAGACCACGCGGCTACAACGCTCGTCATTTAACCCATAGTATGCAGCAACATTGGGTTATTTGATCACACATGCATGAGAGACCACCTGAGGGTCAAGGTAACCCCAACGTCAAGGTCACTGAAGGTCAAGTTCATCCCAAGATCACCGGTTGTTGTTGTTTTTGTGGGGTTTTTTTACATAATACAACGTTTGCTGTACTTCACTTTATAGTACGTGGGTGTATTTGCAGACAGAGGTTAAGGTCATCTCAAGTTGAAGAGCATAGAAAGATCAAAGTCGGTATTTGCATTTTAATGCCACCGTTTCATTTTGGGTTTTTTTCTTGGCACTAATTTTCATGTTAAATATTGCGAGTTCCAAAAGGAGCATGTGTTGTGTCATTAAAATATTAACAAAATGTTTAATGTATACAAATTTAAATGGGCCAAATCAATTCCCCCTGAACACGTCTCTCTAGTTTTTGAAGTTTAGATATAAACTGGAAAGCTCATCGCCGTAGCTCAAGTGGTAGAGCGTTCGCCTAGCACACCGATGACAGAGGTTCGAGTCCCGTAGTGGGCGGAATTAATAGTGGCAATTTTTTCACTGTCCATTTTAGCAGCATGATTGCTCTTGTGGTTCAGTGTTGATTTAGGCCCTTACCCCTTGTTTCCTGGGAGGGTTGTCCCCGTCTGCCATATCGCCAATGGTGGGTGTAGGCGTTAAACCTCAATGTTCATTCAAACTGGAAAGGATTTTTACATTTGAGAAGAACTAAGACTATAAAGTTCGTCAAAGACTGGACACCTTACCCAACATTGATACATCAAAAAAAAAGGCGTGTGTTTTTTAAAAACATAAATTTCGAACTGAATTAGTAGTAGGTAATGTTCTGGTCCTTCTGTTGCTGGTCTGTTGTTGCTGCTGCTGCTGCTGCTGCTGCTGCTGCTGCTGATGATGATGATGATGATGATGATGATGATGATGATGATGATGATGATGATGATGATGATGATGATGATGATGATGATGATGCTTGTTGACAGTGTGAGGCCGCTAACTACGACCTGGACCATCTGTCTGCCCAACTTAACACCCTTGACAAGTTAAACCTGAACAACACTCAGCAGCAGGCCCAGATTGGGTACCGAATTGCTGAGATCAGGGCTAAAGACGCCGTTCAGGACCGTAACATCGCTGATCTGCTTGTCCGTGTCCAGGGCGTCAAGGATACACTGCTCCAGGTCAGAAAATAATAATCAATGGTCAGAGATAGTTAGATGTGGTCAGTAAATAGTAAACAATGGTCAGTACGCAGTAAACGATATTCAGTAAGCTACATAATGGTCAGTATTAGTAAACAATGGTCAGTAAGCAATGATCAGTAGGTAGTCAGCTTAAATCAACTGCAACAATCACTTTGGCCATCCACCGGCGACTGGTGTACTGAACGACGACCGTGGTAAAGTCATCACTCTGCCAGGGATCTTACCAGCCCGTCTACATGTTTCACCCTTAAATGAACTCATAGCCGACTGCTCACGACGTTACGTTACGTTACGTTATATAGATTAAAGTCCCGCGTCACATGAGCGAATAGGGGACTGCGCTCACGACGCAGTGAAACTGGGCTGAAGTACTGCAGGGATGAATGGTAAAAACAAACATGGACGCCCAGAGGGGAGATTGTGTTTGCCATATTTATTAGTCATCCGCATGATTAACTTTTCTGGCATTTGGCGAATAGTAAGCCTACCTGATGTGGACAACCGGTATATTTCCAGTTAAATTTAAATTGACTTTGACCAGCGCGTTTCAGGGGCGCATCAATCAAGGGTAAGGTAAAGGGAGGGAAGATGGAGGTGAGAGGGGAGGGGGGGGGTTCAAATTGTGGTCAGGGTCCAGACCACGGTGGTGGTGTCCAGGGACGAAGGCCTTGCCAGGTGGGAGAAGGGGGGGGGGAGGGGAGAAGAGGCGCAGTCCCCTCTGACGCTGAAGATGATGTAACCTTATGAGGTGGATTGTAGGCCTTCTCTGGAAAATACTATGGTTAATCACTCGTGTAAATCTTATTTCTATTTCATGACTATACGATCGTATCTTTGAGGCGGCGATGTGCGGCTCAATATGAGTATGACACCTGTCACTATTTCGAAACGTACACGCACAATCAGCAACAAATGAAAAAAACAAACCATACAAACTACTTACAAATACAGAAAGAGAGAGACGCAGAAGCATTTTTGCGAGAGTAATGCGCTGAACCAATCTCACAGGAACACGGATTATGTGTTTTATTTTACTAGTGTCTGATTGATTTCAGCTCTCAGAAATAGCATCTCTGCCTTCAGTACAATGTCAACGTTGGCTAAATGTGCAATTTCAAATGGAAACTTGTAGGGCGGGGGGGGGGGGGGGTGAGGGGGGAGAGGGGGAGAAGGGGTTTGGGGTCCGAAACCCCTGGAATCCTCCCTACTCTCCCCTCCCCCCCACCCCTTGATCCACCCCTGAGTTTTAATGTACCCAGGGGTTTTTTTCCTCTTATTCTTTGTGCGAATTTCCTTGTTGGTCAAGGACAACTGTATTTGCTTAGTAACGCTGTATGCTAATGTATTTTCAGAAAAAACTAAACGAGTTCCAGCCATTCTTCGAAGATGTGGAAAAAGTTAAAGAGGGAACTAGATCTATCCAGCGCATTGAAGAGAGACGAATGTGTGAGTAGGGAGAGAGAGAAGGAAAAAATAAATATATGGATTGAGAACAACATATTGTTATCTATTTTTATAGGTTTATTTTGAATAATATTTGTCAAGGATGTAGGCAGAAACTCGGCCAATTTCTCACTATAAGCACTGTAGCTATAGCGTTGTGTCAGTCAGAACAAAGGAGATCAGGACACAATAATGGCATCAAAATGTCCTCTTTACTTAATCCTACCCACTTTGCACTCTAACGGTTTTTCCCACCCTTCCCCCCTCCCCCCCCCCCCCCCCCCCCCCCCCCCCCCGCCCTTTCCCCCCCCCCCCCCCCCCCTAGATTGATAGTGCCAGTAAGATGGCCAGTGCTTACCACCAGTTATGAGTTTGAAATGCGATGGTAGTCAGTGGATTTCATTTTGCGTAACACGTAGGTGACGTTAGAGCTGTTAGTCGTGGACTGTGTTACATCTCTATTGTTTTTCTATATTTTTCTAACCGTCATTCTCCCAGGTACCAACCTCATGGTACACTCCCTCTCTCTCTCTCTCTCTCCTCTCTCTCTCTCTCTCTCTCTCTCTTCTCCTCTCTCTCTCTCTCTCTTCTCTCTCTCTCTGTCCTTTCTCTTCTCTCTCTCTCTCTCCCCCCCCTCCTCTCTCTCTCGCTTCCTCTCCTCCTCTTCCTCTATCTCGTTTCTTCTTCTTTGTCATGCATGAACAAAACCACTTTTAATTTCTAATTGGAACATTCTTCAATTAATAAATAATTCTAATTATTAATATCGTCATCTCTCTTTAATATTAATTTCCGAAAAATCCCCCTATAAATCCCCTTTATCTTTAATCCTTTGCTGGCGAATAATATACACTATCTATAGACGAATATACCAGCAGAGCGATGACCATTCCCTTATATTACATCTATATCAAAAAGGTACAACCCCGCCAAACTGGCCTAACAAAAAATACAAAAACAATATGCAGAGGCGAACCAACGCCCTCGTGTCCACCAGCGTTTAAACAAACAGTTACACATTGTCACTCACTGGATTCCAGGCCTGTGTGGTGTGTGTGTGTGTATACGCTAATAACCTGACTCCACAAAAACTCCGCCAACCCCGACCCCATCCAACTGTACTAAAACTCTAAAAATATATATATATATTATGTCAGAGTCTCTACATCATGTTGATTAAAACAAAGCAAAAACACGACGATGCATCCACTTTTAATATGGAAAAAAAACAGTATTTCAACACAATTTCTGCTTTTTAATATGATTGCTGTTTTAAAAAAAAATTAACTGTCGTCATAAAAATCTATGTCCTATTATATACAAAAAAAGTTGTCAAAGAAGAAGAAAAAAACAAAAAATGTCCTATTAAATAGAGCTTGAGATTAGAGGGAATGTTAGATTAAACTTGAATAGATGGAGTTTTTTGTGTTGTGTGCATTACAGCATTTCATTTTAGTTAACAAGCAGTCACTCGCGTGCGTCGTCTGTCAGTCGCGCGGAAACGTATGTGCAAGGTAAGGCAATTTAATTTTTTTTATTAAAGGGAGGAAACTTTGCATGAGCGAAAAAAAGAATAAAAAAAACAAATGATGAAAAAATCATTTAACACAAAATGAGAAATTTTAATAATAATAATCATTAAATTAACCCTACATGCATGAGGCGTCCATAAGCAGAATGGAAATAATCATCAACAGCATCATGCATTTGAGATAAATGACGACGTGATGGTTCTCTCCCTCAGTTACTAAAATTTAGGTTGTCCTATGTTTGTCTGGGTTGACTCTTTCTCTTCCTTTTCAGAAATTTATTTAATGACACGTATGCTTAATATGAATTTGTCATGATTATTGAATTAATATAAAATAGTACTGAAAATCATGTTCTTTTTTTATCTTATTTGTATGACATTTTATTATTTATATTTGTTTATTTATTTTATTTTATTTATTACATTCATTATTTTGGTTTGTCTGTCATTCTGGTGTTTTTTTCTGTCGTTCTCTCAGTTTGACTGCTCCCTCCCCCCCCCCTCCCTCTCCCTCCTTTTCTCTCTCTCTCCCTCCTCTCTCTCTCTCCTCTCTCTCTCTCTCTCCTCTCTCTCTCTCCTCTCTCTCTCTCTCTCTCCGTCGCTCGAATTCATCTGTGTGCGGTTTTTATTACATTTTGGGTATGGTTCCATGATCCAACCTGACACATTTTCGGTACAGTTATACAGAAATACTCTTTAAAATCCATTCAGCGGTTCTTGATATATGGCTTCCAAGGGACCCACCCACCGTCATTTGGCTCGTTCTGATTCCCCCCCTATTTCAAAATATTTCCAGATAAGTCCGGAAATACAAAAAATAAGTAAGTAAAGTTATAAGTATAAAATAAATAATACCTTTGTTAGAACATTAAAATAATAATTAGACCAACGACAATAACCTTCAATGCGATATTTCATGAATTAATAAAATCATGATAAGCTGACCTCGATGTCAAGCATACGTGTCATGAAATACATGTCTGAAAACAAAAGAGAACAAGCTTATCATGTTTTTAAGTCGTTGAAAGGTTTGGGCAACTTTTTAAAAAAAAATTAAATCAAGGAGTATATATAGCGAGTTATTATATCAAACGCTGTACCCTTGGGATGCTCTCTGATATTTTCATGAACGATATCGCACCTTCTTAATTAACCTTGCTTTCTCTCAGCTTATGAATGTGAAATAGTGACCGCTTATAGTGTTACCAAGGCTCGACAGCAACTTTTTTTTTTACTTGGCCTGCCTTAAAACATTTCCAGCCTGTCCGAACTTTCCTTACAATTTTGATGAAGAAACACAAAGTAAGATCCTATCCTATCCTATCCTATCCTATCCCGTAACTCGGAAGTCGTAGGGGCACCACAGATGATCGTTTAACCAGCGTACTCTATCTTTCCCTGTCCTCTGCAACCCTGATGGTTTCGCTCAGTGTCAAACCAGTCCATTCTCGAATGTTGTCCTCTCACCTCTTTTTCGGTCTCCATCTTCTTCTGCCTTCTTGCACTGTGCCTTGCAGGATGATCTTTGCAAGACCTGATGACCTGGTGACGTGGCCATGCCATCGGAGTTTCAGTTTTTTCACCCCTGTGAGATATTGAAGCAAATTGTATTGCAGCATTTTTGTATTGCAGCACATTGCACATTCAAACACTTTTGCTGGATTCGCCAAAGAATGTTCAGTTAACACAGAGAAGGATCATTCCGAAAGAAATAAAGATGACATTCAGCGCGAAGCGCGCCAAACGGTTATCGTTATAGAAAACTCAGGGGAGGCAATCAGATACATCGCGAAAAGTAAACAAACCTCGAGTGTCGATTGCTGCTAATCAGCCGCTTTTTAAATTAAAGGACCCAAAATGTGCAGTATATACGCAAAGATGCATGTGAAACAATAAGTAAATTATCCTTTGGATAATAAAATAATGTACAAGAATATAAGTGAAAAAAAAGGTTTATATAGGCCTACAGATCAGATGTATGAAGATGTGTTTCAGAATGACGAAGCAGGAGACCAATCTTGGTGACCAAATTCGATATTCTAGCACTCCAAACAGTTCATCTAGATGGCAAAAAAAAATCCAGCGTAAAAATAGATCTGCTTAAACAAGAAAGAACACAAAGATTTTGACTTTTTTTTTTTTTTTTTAATAAATTGAACAGATTGGACACAAACACCAAGTGTATCACAATGACGAAGCACGGGGCCCTAATTTGGTGACCAAAAACCGATAGTCCAGAACTCCAAAAAGTTTATCCCGAGGGCCCCTGAATTATTCGACAAAATTTAATCATCGGATAAATTATGGTAATGCCTGAATTTCGCTGAGGCTTTTTGTTGCTGATTTTAATTCGAGGTACGGGCAAATCGCGGTCACGTTTTATATACGCCATGACTAATGTCCTACAGTCCAATTTTAATGATACCACAGGTGAGATGAAAGCTTAATCACAGATCATTATCTTGTTCAAGGTTACAAAATGTGAGAGAAATATTATAAAAAGGCTAATCGCCCAATCTCTCTCTCTCTCTCTCTCACACACACACACACACACACACACACACACACACACACGCACAGAGCACAAATAGAGACACACACAAGTCAACATTCATGCGCTAATGATGCGATGCGTCACGAGATAAATACTTAAAGAAAAAGATCACCAGCATAATGAAATGTCACAAAGGTGTGGAGGGAAAGAAACTTGTAGACCCGAGCCCGCCCCTCCCCCCTACCCCATCCTCTCTCTCTCTTACCAACACCTCCCCCCCCCCACTCCCAACCTCTTTCCTCTTGTAATCCAATCCGCCAATACCCCCTTCATCAGTCTTTCGTATTATGTCTGCCAGTCAAGGCTCTAATAACAACCCTTTAAACGTAGGCCTATTTTGAAACTTGTCATCTCCGTCTTCCTATATGCTTGCAAAACATGGACCCTCACAGCAGATCTCCAACGAAGAATACAAAGCATGGAGATGAGGTGCTACAGGAGACTTCTGGGCATTTCCTATACCCAGCACATCACCAACGACGAAGTCCGACAGACCATCACACAAGCCATTGGACAACACGATGACCTGCTCACAGTGGTGAAAAAACGTAAAACTCCGATGGTATGGCCACGTCACCTGATCATCAAGTCTTGCAAAGACCATCCTGCAAGGCACAGTGCAAGGAGGTAGAAGAAGAAGGAGACCAAAAAAGAGGTGGGAGGACAACATTTGAGAATGGACTGGTTTGACACTGAGCGAAACAATCAGGGTTGCTGAGGACAAGGAAAGATGGAGTACGCTGGTTAAACGATCATCTGTGGTGCCCCTACGACCTCCGAGTTATGGGATAGGATAGGATAGGATAGGATAGGATTCAGAGGATCATTACCAATAGTTTAGTGGTTTGCCTCCCGTGTCATCACATTTGCTTTACCGCAAAGGTCGAGGTCGTTAGTCGGTCACACTGTAGTCATCACGGCCATTGCTATCTTATCGTAACTTGTGTTTTAAAACTGTCAACTGTTATTGCTTGTATTGTTTGTTTTTTTTTGTTTTCTTGATGGAAATAACATTTCCGATGTAATCTTTTGTGTGAATGACATTCCTCGTTCCTTATGTTTTAAATAGAAATAGACATTCATATAGCAACAAAGACACATTTCACAGCAGACAGACGGGCAGAAACACACACACACACACACACACACACACACACACACACACACACACACACACACACAAGCGTTATTACTATTGGCGCATCAACAAAAGCATTAATGATGTATTTGTCATTTTTTTTGTCCATTTATTTGTTACTTATTTCTCAAAAATTTCAATTTTTTTTTTTTTTTTTTTTTTTTTTTTTTGGGTGGTAAAACTGAAAGCTCTCCACCAGCCAGTCACTTTACAATAAAGACATCCCTCGCAGGGGACAGCTGAGGCTTCACCCCAACTTATCGAACCCCCGTTTACAAAAACAAAATAGAAAACAAACATCATTATAAATTATCAACAAAACACATACATATAAAATGCCTACATTGCTAAATAATAACATCATAGGAAGCCCTAGTGACCACCCGGCAGAAAGCGTCCAACACTCTCAAGCTGATCCAACAGACCTCATACACAAACAAGGAGTCTTGTCCCGGAAGACTTTTCAAGAAAAAAGGTAGGAGACTGGTCTAGCGAAGAAGACGATAGTATAGCAGATTGATAGAACAGAGCAGGAATGAGAAAGAGCAAATGAGAAAGACAGCGACAGTGGGAATTTAAAGCACTAAATTTCCAGAAAGTGGGGATATTATTTATACTGAAACCCCCGGCACCCCAACGGGGGTCCAGGGCCCATTCAGAACCACAATTTGATTGAAAAAGGGTTCACCTCCAATCCGTATAAAAGATCTGCTGAAACAACACTAATGGTAACGCTGAAGGCACTCCACCAGTCGGTCATTTTACTCTGTACTCTTATTTATCAAACCGCCGTTTACAAAAACAAAATAGAATATAAACCTCATTATAAAATATTAACAAAACACATACATATAAAATGCCTACATTGCTAAATAATAATATCATAGAAAGCCCTAGTGACCATTTGGCAGAAAGTGTTGAATATCCCCAAGCTGACCCAACAGACCCCAAACACAAAATAATGAGGAGTTTTGGGAGAGTTTTCAAGAGAAAAAGTAGGTGGCTGGTCTAGCGAAGAAAATAGTAAATTGATAGAACAGATTAGGAATGAGAAAGAACCAATGAGAATGACAGAACAGTAGTAATTTAAAGCACAAAATTCCCACAAAGTGGGGATACTATTTGTATTTATACAGGAAACCCCGGCACCCCATGGGGGCTTCTACTCTGAACTTTATGTTGTCCTAAAATCATTTTAGCTTACATACAGTAAATAGGGATGAAATAACTTAACAATTCAAACGCATTTAAAATATGAAATGCACTTTAAATCCTAAATTACCTTCTGTTTTCTTTTTCTCTTTTCATTTTTTGGGGTGGGGTGGGGGGTAGGGGGGTGGGAAGGTGAGGGGTAAGGGGGCAATTAAGAAGTGACAGTTCAATGCATGAGTTTGATAAGTTCACTAGTGAAGTAGCTTATTTGGGGGTGTCTGATGTGTTGTTGTTTTTTTCTTAATCCAAATTATTGTTTCTTTAAATTAAAGTACTTAGCAAATTCCATTTTCTGTGATGAAATAGTCCTGTAAACCAAAACAAATATGTGTCTTTGCATATCAAAAGATGAGACAGAACAAAACATCTGAATTTTTACACAATTTGTGCACTTATGAAATTTTATTGCAAAATATTGCAAATGCATTTCAAACAAGACAATGGAAAGCATTCATCTACATGTACATAAGATTCTTGTAAATATGTTGTGACGATAAATACAAAACAACTCAAATAAATATCAAAATTTGGGCTGGTAATGTCGGTGATGTTCCCAAACAAAACAAATTATCCAACAGAAATGCAAAATTAATAAATTACTGAAGAAAAACAAATAATAACAATAAATAAATAAAATAAATAAATAAATAAATAAAATAACAAAAACTGGACTCGAAGATTTTGTTTTAATAATCTTTCGCATTTAATCTGGCCAAAAAAATTAAACTTTTTTTTTCTCTTTTTATTGAGGGGGGGGGGGGGGGGGGAGGTGGGGGGGGGGTAGTTTTTTTTTTTATTAAAAGTTTTATAAAACAAAATAAAATAAAAACATTGGTCCAAATTACAGTGCATCTGTATTTTTTTTTCGCTCTCATTTAGTTCAATTAAATATACACCTTTTATTTATCTTTTTAAAAAGAATTTTATTACACTTGGTGTTGAGGTTAGGGGAAAAAAACCAATACACAAGTGTATAAAAAGAAAAAGACACCTAGGAGAAAAAAAAATTTTTTGTAATGGCAAAATAAATGGCAAATCAAAATCAAAATGCACAAATTCTAATCTTTAATGCAGCACCAAAATTGTTCTTTTGGAACGTCAAAAAAACCAAAAAACAACGGACAATAACATAGCAGACCTGCCTATCCCTCTCAGTGTACAAGCGGGAGACGTTATATAATAACAATGGGACATGACATTAGCGTTAAGCAGGACGTGTTTGCAAACAATAAAGATTGAATAATATGTATTTCATGACATGTCAAAAGCGTGAGTCTCCCGCCAAAAGCGGGAGAGTAGGCAGGTCTGCATACGACTACTTAGGTATGAATACAGAGTGCCACGAGCACAGGCGCTTGTATCGGGACATGCGAACACCTATGCCTTGGCGCGTCTCCTATTGATTACCTGTAATACTAGATATGTATCTGGACACGCGAGCGCCTATGCCTGTGATGCGTCTCCCTTTGGGTTATCTAGTATTATAGATAACCAAAGGCACAGGCGCTAGCGTGTCCAGATACAAGCGCCTGTGGCCATGAGCATTATACACAAAACACTGCAACAGCCACTAAACCATGAAAGCACAGCAACGTGTTTAATACTTTGGGAATATCAACAAGCATTATTAACCCTGTTAGGTTTCAGTTCTTTCAAGCATTTTTTTCTTTCCTAGGCGGAAATGCTTTTGTCATGGAATATGATCTTTACGCGCTAAACAAAATGTTTGAACATTTCCATCTTTTTTTTTTCTTCTTCAATTTTCATACCTTTGCAACACTGACGCTTCTTATTGTTTTCCCAGAATAAAATGAAGGGAAAATGTGAAGAAAAAAAATTATAAGGGGAAGTAACGGATTCAAAATTCTGCATTAGAATCGCTTAGCTGTCTTTAGTACAGTTGGTTACTGGAAAAAACGTAGTTAATAAAATAGAGGAATAAACCAACTCACACATTTTGGATTAGAATCGCTTAGTTTCCTCGAGTTACTGGAAAGAAAGAAATAAAAAAAAGTATGTGGTAACACATTAAGGGGAAGTAACTGACTCAAAATACTGAATTAGAATCGCTTAGTTCCCTTTAATGCACCCCTACTCCCCTCCCTCCACTAACCCCCTCCTATCACTATCTCCCCTCCCTCTCTCCCTTCCAAAAAAGTGTTAATGTGTTTTTACCATTTCTTCTTTCTTCTCCCCCCCCCCCCCCCCCCCCAATTTTTGACCCCCACCTGACAAACAATTATAGTACGTTTAGCAGCTTTCAACATAACACTCTTTGAAAAGCTTTTTACATTGGGGAAAGCTCACTACACAGCTAAAAAAATACCGTTGAAACATAAGCCAAAACTAAAGGCCTAAACGTTTTCTATATACAAAACTTGAGTCAACGAAGCCCAACTGAGAAATCGCAGGCGACGGACAGTCGCCTGTAGCGTCTGTCTCTCCACACGCCAGTATAATAATAGTACAGCGAGAGAGACACCCGCCCTGTAGAGAGAGGTTCTCACATCCAAATGCGGGTGCCTGTGCGAGAAAACCAACCCTCTGGAGCATCAACGCAAGCAACAATCAAACACGAAGCAACCACACCTAACAGCCAAGACTACCTCTTGCAAGCAAGTCCCAGCTACATTGTTTCCATGGCAACATCTCCATTTCTGCTCCTCTAAATCTTTCAAGGAACACAAAATCTACTTAATCTGTGTAAAGCTTTTTGGTTTGTTTGCTTGTTTGTTTTAAATAAATTGGAAGTCTCGATTTGAATATGATACTTCCAAGTTAATCACAGTCTACCCAGCATACCGAATAATATATATTAATGTGAAAAAAATATTTCACTACACAAACCAAATCAATGGTAATACACAATTTTATACACTCAAAAAAAGGGAAAAAGCAATCATGTGAGCATTAATATCAAATATTTGTTCTTTTTAAATATATACAAATAAATGGACTATTCATTATTAATGTGTTTAAAACAAATACTTTTTGTAAATGTGTACCAACAAAATTTTTGTTTAATATGTGTACAAAAATACTGTATACTTGTTTTAAACTGTGTACAAATATGTATATAAAAAAAAATTATTGCACCCAAAATGATTAAGTACTCTAAACATAGTAGTAATAGTAGTACAACTCTTCCCAACAAACAGAAACAGACTAAATAAATAAAATTGGAAAATTACTCCTGGGGTAAATAGAAACTGTATCCAAGCATTACATTACATTACATGGTTATTGCTTTAGGTCCAGCGGACTCTTCCGAGCCAAATCAGGACCAAAGAAGTGAAAGAGGACTCAACCCTGACCCGCATAAAAGATCTTTGATTGATTGATTTATTGTTGCTTTAGGTCCAGCGGACTCTTCCGAGCCAAATCAGGACCGGACAACCCCCGATCCGCATAAAAGATCTGCTGAAACAACCCCAGTGGGAAAATTGAATGCCCTCCAACGGCCAGTCACTTTACAATAAAGACATCCCACGCGGGGGACGGCTGAGGGTTGACCTCAACTACGCGAACACCCCGGTTACAAAAACAAAATAGAATACAAACATCATTATAAATCATCAAAAAAACACATACATATAAAATGCCTATAGTGCTAAATAGTACAATCATAGGAAGCCCTAGTGACCACCCGGCAGAAAGCGTCCAACACTCCCAAGCTGATCCAACAGACCTCATACACAAACAAGGAGTCTTGTCCAGGAAGAGTTTTCAAGAAAAAAGGTAGGTCATTGATCTAGCGAAGAAGAAGATAGTATAGCAGAGTGAAGGACAGAGCAGGAATAGGAAAGAGTAAATGAGGAAGACAGCGACAGTGGGAATTTAAAGCACTAAATTTCCATAAAGTGGGGATACTATTTATACTGCAAACCCCCGGCACTCCAACGGGGGTACTGTTGCCGCAGTGAATCTGTCTTGCCTATAAAGGAAAGACAGGTTTTCAACTGTGGCTTTCACTATTCCCTTTATAGGTTTGAACAATCTACAGTGGCAAGATTGCTCATGACCCCAAGGGGTACATAAAAGATCTGCCGAAACAACCCTTGTGGTAACACTGAAGGCAATCTACCAGCCGGTCACTTTACAATAAAGACATCCCACACAGGGGACGCTAAGGATATACTCTAATTTATCGAACCCCCGTTTACAAAAACAAAATATAATACAAACATCATTATACAATATCAACAAAACACATACATATAAAATGCCTACATTGCTAAATAATAACATCATAGGAAGCCCCAGTGACCATGTGGCAGAAAGCTTCCAATATTCCCAAGCTGATCCAACAGACCTCGCACACAAATGAGGATTCTTGTCCCGGAAGAGTTTTCAAGAAAAAAGGTAGGTGACTGGTCTAGCGAAGAGGAAGATAGTATAGTAGATTGATAGAACAGAGTAAGAACGAGAAAGAACAAAGGAGAAAGACAGCAGCAGTGGGAATTTAAAGCACTACATTTCCAGAAAGTGGTGATACTATTTATACTGAAACCCCCGGCACCCCCATGGGGGGAAAGTGTATCCGAGCGAACAGCAGGAACCACCCAAGGCCGGACGGTCAACAAGGGAATAAACTCCCTCTGGCCGCCTCAAGGGGGACAATCTCTCCCAAGTGTGACTATAGTCGCCTCCCCCTACGCACCAAAAACCCAGAGCAAGAGCAATAGGTGCATGATTGTAATAAAGTAGATAAACACCTATTTCATTCAAAGTGGCAGAAACCAGTTGTCAGCTATCCATTTGCAAATTTTGAGGAATAGCGCTCGGTGCACTTATATTCGCAAAACAACATTATTGCATGACACCAAGGAAAATTATTAATTTGACAACTCACAGATGAATGATACACAACGTTTGCTTAATCCAATTTTAAACAGGTTTTCTGATACATCTATCATTGCTTATTTGGAAGAAAAACAAAGTTTTACGTTTAAAAAATTAAAATAAAACTATTAAAACAACGAAGACAGAAATGATAAAAAAATCAAAGACACAGAAAGACTTGTTGGTCAGGCAGGTGCTTATGACACGATAATACATTTCTTGATAATACAGCCAAATGATTCATAAAGCGTTGGCTACCATACAAACATCAATGCCCGATTCACGGTAGGAAATAGTACCAAAAAATACCCTGCACAATATTATAACATATGAATGTGCGAAATATTGCGAGTACAACACATTTTGAAAAATTAAATAAAGCACACATCGCGATGCAAGCGACATCAAACAAGTAAGACATGTAATGCATGAAGTCAAGTCAAGCCCAGCGAAAGTCATGTTGGATATATAGTTATACATTTTCAAAAATTAAAGGAGTTTAGCAAATACACATAAGTGCTTTGTGCTTGTGAAGTATACCAATGTCAGTTTATCACCCAGGTCTGCACTCCTTGGTCTCTCCACATGCGAGGGTGGTCCGATAAGTACTTAGCCTACAAAAGAAAAACAAAAATTTTGAAGAAGTGGAGATTTATTTTTCAATATAGTCTCCTTTTAGTTCGATAAACTTGACCCAGCGATGCTCCAACTTCTTTAACCCGTCTAAAAAAAACGTTTTCTCGAGGTCTGCAAAGTAGGCCTCCGTGGTGGCGATGACCTCCTCATTCGACTCAAATTTCTGCCCGGTGAGTGACTTTTTCAAGTTTGGAAACAAAAAGAAGTCGCTCGGGGCCACATCTGGAGAATACGGAGGATGGGGCAGCAGTTCGTAGCCCAAGAATCGAATCACCGACCGATATTGCTCTTTTTCCATTTTTCTAAAATCCGGTCAAAATAAAACTACGAGTTCGATCCGGCTGAAATTTCGACAGTAGCCGTTTACGAGAATGTACTACACGATAGTAAATTGCTCTTGCGATACTGGCGCCATCGGGCAGTGAGGCTAAGTACTTATCAGACTGCCCTCATATTTCTCTTCTTCTTTGGCTCTGCACTCCCTTCCGTGTCCCTCCCTCACACATTCCTCCATTATTCTCAGTATTAGACCAACTTTCTATTTTCATCACCTCTTTCCCATACCCTCCTTCTCTCACACACACTCTCTCTCTCTCTATCCCAGCTCCAGCTTAGTTAATATGGTATGGCGTGGTAGGGTAGGATATGGTATGGTATGGTATAGCTGGCCGGTACAGGATCTGACCCACGCTGCCTACTTGCGGCCGTGGGTGCATCCTCTAACGCCCAGACTACTGAGCACATCCTGGGGTGTCATGTATCCTGTACCGACAATCTTAATTCACACAGCGTGACTCGATGTGAACTACCTACAGTCATGATCTGCCCTGGTGGTAAGACTTGGCAGAGGAGTAAAACCCGACTATACATATACACACCGGTACCTTACAAACCCTAATTATAACCTGGTATTATTCGTTGCCGTTGATCTCTCTAATCTCCCCTGTGTACACAGATACTATCTCCCCTGTATACACAGATAATATCTCCCCTGTATACACAGATAATATCTCTCCTGGATACACAGATATCTCCCCTCTGTACACAGATAATATCTCCCCTCTCTACACAGATAATATCTCCCCTCTGTACACAGATAATATCTCCCCTATGTACACAGATAATATCTCCCTGTGTACACCGATAATACTGCACAGAGGCAAGCAGTGGGACTAATAAAAGCTCTCCTTTTTTGTCCTTGCTCACTTCCACTCTCTCCTCTCCTCTCCCCCCACCCTCCCTCGTTCCTCACTCCTCTCTCTCTCTCTCCCCTCCACTCTACATTTCCCAAAAGTATGATGACATTAATACTGAAACTTTTAAAAACAGAAGTTTCATTTTTTTGATACATCAAATTATGACTAGATGCCAACAAAATACATGTACGCAGGTAAATAAATTTGGGACTGAGAGTAAAATTCAAGATTTGTGCGGGGACTAGCGTAACTGAAATTAAAAAATACTGAAAAGTCAAAATAGATCTTTTCGATTTACCAAAAAAAAAATTACTTGATGCACACACAAAATGTAAACCGCTTTACTGAGAATGAGATTCAAGCTTTTCATTGGGACTAGCGTAATGGAAATCAAGAAATACTAAAAAGTCAAAATATGTCTTTTCTATAAAAAAAACAAACAACATAAATAAATGAAAAAAAAAATACTTAGGTCCATCATTACTAGGTGCCAAGAAATAAATAAATGCAATAGAAACAAAATTTTTTTTAACATTGTTACAGAGATTCAAGATAAACAAATAAGCACAATCAATACAAAACATGAGCCTCATAGGTTCCAACATCTAATGAAACAGAAATGCAGAGACTGTGGTTCAATGAAAATTTTCCCGATTTCACAAACTCACAAAAATAAAATATATAATAGAGATTCCTGACATGGTTCGTTACAGTAACTTTAAGCTTCACAACAAACCTTAGCCAATCAACGCCAATTAATTAGTTAGCTAGCCATTGTGTATATCCTATACTATAGGATCCAGGGGACTGCTAAGAGCCGAACCAGTACCACGAATGAGGACCACAGCTTGGTTGAAAGAGGGCTCACCCTTAATTCGTATAAAAAATCTGCTGAAATTACCCTAATGGTAATACTGAAGGCAATCCACCAGCCGGTCGCTTTACAATAAAGGCATCCCACGCAGGGGACGCTGAAGTTATACTCTTAACTTATCAAACCCCCGTTTACACAACAAAAAACAAAACAAAACAAAAAACAAAAAAAACATCATTATAAAATATTATCCAAACACAAACATATAAAATGCCCTAGTGACCATTTGGAAGAAAGCGTCCAATATTCTCAAGCTGACTCAACAGTATCTCATACACAAATGAGGAGTTTTCAAGAAAAAAAGTAGGTGACTGGTCTTGCGATGAACATAGTATAGTAGATTGATAGAACAGAGTAGGAATGAGAAAGAACAAAGGAGAAAGACAGTGAAAGTAGGAATTTAAAGCATTAAATTTCCAGAAAGAGGGGATACTATTTATACAGAAACCCCCGGCACCCCCATGGTAGGAACACTAATTAACAAAAATTTGGAAAATGAAACAATTATGTTTAGCAACGTTATTCTTTTAAAATAACACGATCCTCTAACAAAAACATATATTAACATTCTATTTTAAACAAAACCGCAATCTATAACTCATAGTTCTAGTTTGGAATGATCCAGAACTGCTTATAACGAGTAATATTTACAACACACAAATTTCTATAAAATGAAAAGGGAAAAAACTCTTTACATGATTTAAAAGATGCTTTTTGCAGGATTGCCTCCCCGGGTGGGTTGCCTTGCAAGGTACTTTTCCAATAATGCGACCCAAAACTATTGCACAGTGACAGTTCGCGTGGTGGGGCGTGTGATCATGATACAAAACCATAAATTTATGAACACATATTGCACAATCTGAACTATTACATGGCAGTATATAGCAAACATTAGCTTTGGTAATGTAATTAATTCCCCAAGCTCAAGGGATTTCTGCCACCAAGCAAAGGAACAATTCATTGCAATTTCCTCGGATTTCGTTTCTGCTTTCTCCACTCTTGAAAGGGTGGTAACAACCAAATTAGAACCATGCACAATTCTCCCTAGCATAAAATATGTACACCAGCGTTCCTGTTAACGTATCAACACCAAACTCAAAACTCCGCTTTGAAATCAAATTGTCGAAGTAGCAACATACAAAACGGTCAATAGCGTACGCACCTATATACACCATCTTTAAACGTTCACTAATCAACAGCAAAACCTATGACAGGAAATAAACTCCAACAACAATTAAGTGTACAAAAGTACACCTGTTTGTATAATACATCAACTGCAACACAATCCAAATCTCTCAGTTAAAAAAAAAAAAAAAGTATAAAATTGTCAACAACATACAAAAAAACATATTGTCTTGTGTTCAGACCAAGTCAACATATGTACCAATTGGTGACAGCACTCGCATCAACACAGGCATTGCAATCCTTTACATGAGTATGACATGGGATGATCAACACTGAACGGTGCCTTCCAATTCCTGTCGAAGGGAAATAGAATGCTCATCTATTTGCAGAGGGATGGGGAGCACAAGTCAAACACTGAAGAGGCTGTTGATCACTGCTCCTCCCCTGATCATTGCCTCGACATGAAGAATGCCTTGGGCCCTAATGTTCTGAGAAGCACACTTTAGTCAATCAAGAAAAATTCCTCATCTAAATAGGTTCCTTTCTGTGTGGGGTCCTCTTCTCTGTGAGAGAAATGGTCTGATGGGAAAGTCTCTGATCGGCTGGCTGTAGGTCTGCAAAGTAAGATAAATAATCGTTATCATTATTATTTATTCTTTTGGTGGGAGAAAAATGAAACAGAGAGAAAAGCAAGTACTAACTATTGAAAGTCCCCCAAGCCCTTCTCTTTATTAGACTAAATGGTTCCAGTGAAATGCTTTGTACTAAGTATGGTTAATTTACTTGCTGCGAAGTTAATTATTTCATTTGGTTTCTTCCTTGACTTCTAAATTTAGGTTCGTTTATGCCTGAGTGCAGATGTGTGGTAAAACTAAATGTGAGTGATTGAAAACAAGGACTGATTCATTGCAAGATAAGCAAATTAATGCTAATATCATTTTCTTCTGGTAATAAAATATTGAATCTGAATGTGAAGCACGATTACAGCATTTTATGGACTACAAGATAAAATAAATACAATAAAAGACACTCCAAATTAAAATAATCAATAACTACAGCTATTTCAAACAACTAACATAATACATTATAGCAATTTCACAAATAAAATAACAAATAATTGCAGCAAACTAAAACGATTAAAAAAATAAAATAAAAATAATAATTATACGTATTCCATGTTTCACTAACAATTAAAATAATAATGTAATTATAGCTATTTTCCAAATTAAAATAATAAGTAATTACACTTATTTCAAAGAACTAAAACAATACATCATAGCTATTTCCCAAATGAAATTTAACAAATAATTACAGCAAAATTCAAACAATTAAAATAATAAAATAATTGTAACTCATTCAAACAAATAAAAATATGAAATAAATACAGCTATTTCACAATTTCAAATAATAAATAAAGTAATGACAGCTATTTCACAACAATAAAATAACAAATAACTACAGCTCATTCCAAAAGAATTCCAAAATGCCAAAGCAATCCACTCACTTGGATGGAGGTGGAGAACGCGACGGCCAGTAGATGTGCTGGTGACCAAAGCTAAACGTTTCATCCCCAAGTAACATGTGTGCCCATGACTGATTGTTGTAAGGAGCCTGCGTGCCCCCTAGCTCAGCGGGTAGAGCCTCTTTTCTCACTTGCTGGTGGAGCGTCATGAGGTTGATTCCATGCATCACAATCTGCAAAAAAATCAGGGAAAGGATTGAGGAGTGTGTTTTGGTCCGAGTCTAAAACTAAGATTGCGACAATAGAACTTGCAGTTCACTCACTCTACGGATAATCTTTTTATTTTGCCTCAACCACAGGATCTCTCCACATTTTCAATAGCCACAGATGGCAATGCTGTTTGAGTTTTGTCAAGTCTCACTGAATCTTATCATTAATTTTCACGCAACGCTTTAGTTTCAAATCTGTGCGAATTGTGCAAACTGGCTTATGACAACTGTGGTGGACTTTGTGTTGTATTGTGTTGTACTGTATTATATTATATAAATATATTGTTTTGTACTTTATAATATAGTATTGTATTGCATTAAATTACATAGTACTGTATTACATTGTATTGTATTGTATTGTATTGTACTGACTTAAAAAGTTAGGCTGGTTTGTGATAGTTCGCAAAGTACTGACAGTGTTCCCTCCCAAAAGAATAAGTAAAGAGTCCCTGGGACTCTCAGTTATCAAAATGTAAGAGTCCTTTTGCACATTTTGAGAGCCCCAATTTGGTGAGCAGCAACAAGATTGTATAGCGGAAGTATACCACAAACTTGCATGCAATTTTAAAAAACGACAACATTGAACCGTCTGCTATGAAAACCTTCGCTGGCAGATGAAAGGGGGGGTGGGTGGGGGGAGGCGCGGGGGAGGAGGAGGAAGAAGGGAGGTGGTGGAGGTAGAAGGAAGAAGGTTTGCTGTGAATGAGTTGGCCACTGATTTGTCATCACTTCAGCTTCGGCCATCCAAGAAAAAAGGTGTACGTGCACAGGACGCACGCGCACAAACATTTCAGCACCATTTTTCATATTTTGTGTGGAACTGACACACAACTGTGCATAATCAGGAACACTGACTGACAATCTGTCTTCAAAACAAATACTGTTCGCCAGGCAACATCAACAAAAACAATAGAAAGCTAAAATATTCAGGCCAGCAACAGGCACTATTTACTTGTGGAATAATTTCTCCTACAGCAACAACAACAAAATGTTAAATACCATGAGCCAGAGGACAGGAAAAAACCACAACTGAATGGAGATACAACAACTGAAAGGAGATTGAATTATATACCTTATTCCTGTTTTTCTCTTTGAGGAACGGTCGCAGCAGTTTAAACACAGCCTCAATGTACCAGGGTTGGTTGACAAAGTGAATGGCAGAAAACCTGGCTGGAAAGCAGTCCTAGAGGGGGAAAAAAAGGGACGATCAATTATTATGACGACAAACTGATTAAACGAGAAGACAAGAAAAAGTCAGAATAAAAAATCTAGGGATAGCAATAACAATAATAACTATAATAATAATAATAATTTCAGTGGAATAGGGCACAAACCGGACTCTCGATCTGCTCTCTGTGCACATCCAGTTTGCAGTCATGCTCAAATGTTCAGTTATATCAGAAATATTCAACACCGCTTGCACTAAGACACACACAAACATGACGCTTTCCTATCCTATCCTATAACTCGGAGGTCGTAGGGGCACCACAGATGATCGTGTAACCAGCATACTCCATCTTTCCCTGTCCTCAGCAACCCTGATTGTTTCGCTCAGTGTCAAACCAGTCCATTCTCAAATGTTGTCCTCCCACCTCTTTTTCGGTCTCCTTCTTCTTCTACCTCCATGCACTGTGCCTTGTAGGATGGTCTTTGCAAGACTTGATGATCTAGAGACGTGGCCATACCATCGGAGTTTACGTTTTTTCACCACTGTGAGCAGGTCATCGTGTTGTCCAATGGCTTGTGTGATGGTCTGTCGGACTTCATCGTTGGTGATGTGCTGGGTATAGGAAATGCCCAAAGTCTTCTGTAGCACCTCATCTCCATGCATTCATTTGTATTCTTCGTTGGCGCTTTACAAAAACAAAATACAAACAAGAGCACAAACACACACATTCACACACGCTCGCTCACACACACACACATGTCCGCACACACACACCACACACACAAACAAAATTATGTACAGATTGCCTAGTAAACAAAAGAAAAATTAAAGAGACAAAAGGCAGCAGAATAAAAATGTCTCAACACATCCACTGCGCTAAATGTTTAATCTGGATTAAATTAAGAGAGAGAGAGAGAGAGAGAGAGAGAGAGAGAGAGAGAGAGAGAGAGAGAGAGAGAGAGAGAGAGATAATATAGATATAGAGATCTATCAATATCTAAATCGAGAGAGAGAGAGAGAGAGAGAGAGAGAGAGAGAGAGAGAGAGAGAGAGAGAGAGAGAGAGAGAGAAAGTCAGAATAAAAAAATCTGGGGATAGCAATAACAATAATAACAATAACTATAATAATAATAATAATTGAGAGAGAGAGAGAGAGAGAGAGAGAGAGAGAGAGAGAGAGAGAGAGAGAGAGAGAGAATAATATTCTCTCTCTCTCTCTCTCTCTCTCTCTCTCTCTCTCTCTCTCTCTCTCTCTCTCTCTCTCTCTCTCTCTCTCTCTCTCTCTCTCTCTCTCTCTCTCTCTCCCTCCCTCTCAATTTACAATTAAAACATGTAACTCCATACGGCATACCTCCCAATGTACAAATAAATCTATGAAACAACTGAAAGAGCTGCCTTACAGCTTTGGTCCACTAAACCTCCATCTCCACCTCCAAACTTTTTTTTTTCATTTAATTCGTGTGTTTTTTTAAATTATTTTTTAAATATTTTGTAAACTTTTATTGTCACCTGCAGTCCCTCAGTCATGAGCTTCAAGATGCGTGGGTTCAGCCAAGATGACTGCTTGAACGTAAACTCGCTCCAGTCCACGATGACCAGAAAACCGTTGATCTGGCAAGCTTCATCGTCAATCAGTTTTTCTAGCGTCAGCAGGATGGCGCGGTAAATGGCCGCCAGACCGTACCGTGTATTGTCCCAGTTTGCCGAATACAACACAATAATCCTGCGCCCCCGATGATCAGTGCCCGGCAAAACTCCGGGCAAACCGTCCAACAAGGCGTCTTTGATGCCAGACTCGGAGGCCTGGAAGTTCTTGAAGAGGTTCTTGTTGCTCTGTCGGTACTCAAAGTAGCGCGTGTACAGGCGAAAGGCTTCGTCCACGTTGAACTTCCTTGCCCGCAAGAACCGCAGGATGAAGGAGTCGTCAGAGCGTAGGTATTCTGTAGGCGGAAGAAATTTCAAAGTTTTTGTTTGCATTTCAATTTTGAAAAAGTGATCACATTCTTAGCTGCCTATGTTCTTTTTTTTTTTTTGTCTGCTCTCTGTCTCTGTCTCTCTCTCTCATTTATTTCCCTTTAATTTCTACTCCTCTTGAGTATTAGAGAACCACATGGACAATGCTTACTACCAACTCCCGTCTCTACCACCAGCAGCCCTTTCATCCCTTCACACTATTGCTAGAGTGGAACGCCCCTCCACCTGAGATTGCCCTCTGTCAAGACTCTAGAAGGGTTCAAATCCCAGATTTGAAACTTACCACCCTTATTCCTCCATCCACCCCATCCCCACCTTTTCCTATTCCCTTACCCCTTCGTCAGCCATCCACCTCCCTGCCCACCAACAGGGCGATTGGTGATATTATTATTATTGCTGCATATCCGGGCAGCAACCTCAGTTCACTGTACCAACTACGAACACAAAACTCCCTCAAAGTCTACAGAATCTTCACTGGGATGAAAGAGGTAGTCAATGGAAAAAAATATTTACTAAGTTTTAAAGTGTGAGATGCTGCTTGCTCAGTTGTACTTAGCTGTTAATTTTAAAGTAAACCTTTGATTAACAGATACATATTATTATTATGCAATAGAATCATGTCAGTGTCGAAATCAGTTTAAATCTATGTCATAACATGCCAAAAGCAAACTTTCTTTTTTTCTCTTCTTTGAAAATTATAAAATTACTACTATTATCCTTATTATTTAAAATATTATCATTATTTATTATTGCAAAATTGAGACTGTTTAAATAAATTATTATGAAAATGAATACACACCAATGTCTGGCCGAGTTTCCATCTGAGCTCGTACTGCTTCTATGGCTGCAGGCCGTTTCGCTGAAATTTCATTGAGTTCATTCTTTGCTCTGTTAGCAAGCGAGTCAGTGATTCCCCATCCATATTCCGCCATGGCTTACTAGTGGCTTGCATTCATGTGCGAGACGTACCAACCCTGCACCTTCACTGTGCAATGCACACGCAGACCAGAACACTGGTCTGTCTTCTCTGCAGGCCAAGGTAGAAGCTGAAATGGTATGTAGATAAGGGGGTGCGGGGTGAAATTATGTGTACAAAATACTCAAACTCAAAGGTAAAGGAACAAATCCTACCATATATTTTCATCAAATCAAATTTAAACTCTAAATTGACTTTGACTTGTTTCACACTATGCAGTTGTTCATTATTTTGCATTCTGTGAAAATGCACAGGTTACAGAAAGCACAAGTTTTTGTGTGGGTGTGGTTGTTTGGTTTTTTTCTGTAAATAATGTCGCGCACGTTTATTTAGAAAATCTTCCCGTTTTGACAAAGACAGACAATGTGCATCTCATTAGAAATTATTCAGAAGCAGACTACAGGAAATCGAAACAACAATTCTAATTCAAACCGAAACTTTGGGTTCGAGCATGCAACAAAATGAAGCAACGTTGTTCAAAACGCTTGCAACAACAGTTAAATGGAGCAAATATTTCAAAGGAAAATTTAAATATTTACCTGCACAGCTAATTTACATCATATCAAAAACGAAACCTTCCTTACTGCAGCAGACCGAACGGAAGGGAGGTCTCTTCAAAATATTTTATTAACACGATAACTAAAAGTTTGTAAAAACAAAAATTGAGCGCTACATTTTTCTTAAAATTTATTTTAAATATATCACTTCCTGTCAGGAAAATATAGAAAGAAAAAAAATATTGGATACAATAAATAAAGAAACTTTTAAAGCACAATATCTACAAACCAAAACTTTCTCCCTTCTCAGACTACCTCATTATTTCCCTTGATAGTTGTCAAGCGTAGCCTCCCTGAAACAAAGGTCTAAAGTACCCATCCGAAACGAACCAATAATAAATCTAAACTCATGTTTAAACCAAATAATTCAGTTATTTAAAAATAAATAAATAAATAAATAAATAAAACACGTGAGTTTGTTTATCTTATTGTGTATAAGAATTGCAACAGAACAAACAAATTTTATAATTCATGTCAACCCTTCTCCGTTCTAGTTTCACAGCTCTCCATCCATCCACCAACACACACACACACCCACACACCCACCCACACACCCACCACACACACACATACACACACGCGCGATAAAATGTATACTAAATGCAACAAGAACTGTAGAACAGGAAGAAAAATCTAACTAATTGAAAGACGGAAATGAGAGACACATAAAACTAAAAGCAAAAGTCATTGTCAATTTTAAAATAATTTTTGAGAAAGAGCGGATCGAGAGACAGACAGAGAGGGAGAGACAGAGAGGCATACATAGACAGTGAGGCAGAGACAGACAGACCAGCACTCATCAGGCAGAGGTAACGACAGACAAGAGAGAGAGAGAGAGAGAGAGAGAGAGAGAGAGAGAGAGAGAGAGAGAGAGAGAGAGAGAGAGAGAGAGAGAGAGAGAGAGAGAGAGAGAGAGAGTTGATTGATTGATTGATTGATTGATTGATTGATTGATTGATTGATTGAGAGATTCAATCAGAAATTCATTCATATAAGTTTATTTAGCTGTCTTGCAGAATGGACACCATGGTTAGGCTAACTCGGAAGGCGTCATCATCACCGTCGTCACCGTCGTCATCCTCATCATCGTCGTCGTCGTCATCATCAACGTAGTCGTCGTTGTCCTCGTAGTTGGTGGTCATCAACAACAACAACGTCGACGACAACGATGACATATATTACGTTCAGCTTTGCAGCAGCCAGCCATGAGGTCTTGGATGATGTCCATCACCTCCACCTCCACCACCATCAACCACAAGAGTGATCAAACATTACGTTCAGCTTTGCACGTTCATCTTTGCAACAGCCAAATCATAACGCGGGTGCAAAGTTCCCTCGCGTGCATTTAGGGTGCTGGGGTCATTTAAGGTTTTATCTGTGGCGTTCGAGCTTCGAATCCTGTAAGCATAGTGTACATTAGGGGTGTCGGATAGCGCAGTGGTTGGAGCACTCGCTACTGTGTCGCAAGTTAAGCACCGTCCAGTGCGATTAGCACTTGGATGTGTTACACTCGGTTTGATGATGGTGTTTTTCTTTATCAGTATCTGATTCAGCCTCAATGCTGAATTCCTGATAAGGTGTAACTCAGATTCGTTTATCCACGCAACCCGTTCAAATCTGCATACAAGTCACAAAGTCGACGTATGAAGTTTTCCAATTTTATTCAGCACACATCAACAACTGCATACAATCGCTCAATCGCCTTTCCACTCTCAAATTTACTTTCCAACTTCACTATCAACAATAACTACTCTCTTATTTTTGAAACAGCGCGGCACTTAAATAGTCTCTTGATACTCCCGAATAACCTGGATCAATCTCGTTTGACGCAATTTAACCAATCGCTTCTAACTTCGTCATTACTGTCTTACGTCATACATATTTTTTTCTCCTTCCGGAATGTCCTCTTGCTTCGACATGTATCGGGAAATTTCTATCGAGAGTAAACATGCAGATCCAGAAAATTCTACGACAATATCGACTAACGAAAATTATCAACGTTATACAAAGCCTCTCCTAACAATAATGCAAACTCAAATCAAAGGTAAATAAACTCTATTATTGAATACTTTGCAAATCGAAACGATTAGATCTATCGTGCGCGTTTCCGACGTACTACCATTCGCGTTTCAACGTAACATAACCCCCCACTCAAGAAGAAATTTACCTAATTTCTTTCAACAACGTTGAAACGTAATGCACAAACAAAGTACAGAATTAAGACTTATTTCAGCCTGTCTGAACACTATCAACGTTCTCAGTTCATTCACACAGAGTCAATGGTTTTCATCTTCAAATCTGTCTGGATATTGTCAATGTTCACAGTTCATTCACACAGAGTCAATGTTTCTCATCTGCAACTCTTTCTGGGTACTGTCAATGTTCACAGTTTATATACACAGTCAATGTTTTTCATCTTCAAGCCTGTCTAGATATTACCAATGTTCTTAGTTCACCAACACAGTCAATGTTCTTTCATCCGCAAGGAAACGACGCCCTCGTCAGTTGCGGTCGTCATCGGCCCAGGGTCAAAGACGATGATCACGTGGGTTTCCCTGGGATCAGTGCATCCTCCGTTGTCTCCTTCTTCCGTCGGATGTCCGATGCAGTCGACGTTGTCAGCCCCCAGAATGCATTCGCTGGGTCTCACGGTCAGGTTGGCTTCTGCGAGACGGTGGAACAGCTCCCTCAAGGTCTGCAGATGCTCCTTCCAGGTCTGGGTGTGGACTTCATGTTCGACCAAAGTCGTAGAGCCTGGGACATCACTGAAGCTATGGGGAAACTCGCCCATAATGTCCTTGAGCTCAATCTTTTGACCTTCCGTCAAGCGTAGTCCTAGCTTAACATCATTGATGCCTTCTTTGCTATGGAAGTCTCCCAGTTCCAACAGTTCCTCGCTATCAAAGCTGTTTCGATCTCAGCTGATGTTGCCACATGCACAGTCTCTGATGGCCTTTCCACGTACAGCTTAAGGAGGTTGGCGTGGTATATCTTGGAATGCTGGCCGACCTTCACCTTGTAGTTGTTGATCCCCACCACGGTCTCCACTTCGTACGGGCCTTTCCACTGCATCAGCAACTTATTATGATCAGTAGGTAGCAGCACCAGCACTTTGTTGCCAGGTTTGAACTTCCTGTTCACAGCCCTACGATCGTAGTAGTGCTTTCCACAGTCTTGGGACTTCTTCAGGTTTTCTCTGGCTATCTCGAGAGTCTGCTCCAGCTTCTCCCGTAGCTCAAACACGTACTGGTAGCTGTTCTTCACCTCTGGGGTGTCTACTTCTTTCGTCCACAGTTCTTTTAGGATGTGCATCGGCCCTCGGATGGTTCTTCCGTACAGCAGCTCGAACGGAGAAAAGCCGGTGGACTCCTGCGGTACTTCTCTGTAGGCGAAAAGTAGGGCGTTGATGTAGCGATGCCATTGTCTGGGCTGCTCGCTGCACAGTTTCTTCAGGGTGGACTTCAACGTAGCATTGAACTTCTCGACAAGCCCGTTGCACATCGGATGGTAGGGTGTCGTAGTCAAATGCCGGATGCTCAGCAGTCTGTTGACCTCCTTCATGCAGTCAGAGACGAACTGCGTCCCGAGGTCTGTCAGAATTTCTTCAGGCACTCCAAGTCTACTGAACATGTCCACTAGTGCCTCTACTACAGTTTCAGTGTCAATCTTCTTCAGTGGCACTGCTTCTGGGTACCGAGTCGCATAGTCCACTAAAGTCAGTACCCATCGATGACCTTCTTCACTCGGAGGTCTTATTTCGCCGATTAAGTCCAAGGCCACCCTCTTGAAAGGTCGGTCGATCAGAGGCATCCTCTGCATAGGCACTTTCGGGACCCTTCCTCGAGGTATGGTCTTCTGGCAAATGTCACATGATCGGCAGAAACGGCTGACGTCCGCATGAAGTCCTGGCCAGTAGAACACCGCCTGGATTCTATCCGACGTCTTCTTGATACCCAGGTGACCTCCCATGATTGAGTCATGCGCTACTTCCATCACCTGGCGCCTTAGGGGTAACGGTACCAGTACTTGACGTAGTGGTTTCCCTCCGTTGAACCTCGGGTGCTGGAAGATTCGATACAGGATCTTGGCCTTCACTTCAAAATAGACCGTACCACTGCCTTTGGTCACGTGGTCTTGGCGGTTCCTGTACTTGTTTAAATTACTATCAGCTTCCTGGAGCTGGATCAGCTTATCTCTGTCCACGATGGCAGCTTTAGAGTTGTCGGCGACCTTCAGTGGCGTAGACGTCTTGTCTCTCTTGGCCTGGGCCCTGGTTGTAACGGCACCGACGATCTCTGGTCGGCAGGGCTGAGCCGGAGTAACCACATTGTCCCGTAGCAGCTCTGTAAGGTCTCCATCGGGAAATGGCAATGGATCCTCCTCCACAACTTCGACGCGTTGGGTTGAGGCAGGACTCCACTCTGGATCGGGGTCGTCGGGTCGTCTCGCGCCGTCGATATTCCCGATCATCAAATCGTATAGCGGCTTCTTCAGGCAAACCGCTTCGACTTCGCCTGTGTAGAAAGGGGTGTTGACAAGAATCTTCGCAACTGGCGCTCTCACACATTTGCTGTCGGCCATAAGTGTCCATTTTGAATCGCCAGTGAACTGTTCTTTAGCGATTAGGTCTTCTCTGACGATGACCCCACTGCAGCCAGAGTCTCTAAGGGCGCGTCCACATGACGAGCTGCGCTTTGAGCTAGCGGTGGCGTAGCGTTGGACGAGCTTTGAGCTTTGAGCGGTGGGTGGCCACACCAAAAGCATCAAAAAGCTAGCGGCAAGCTAGCTGCACTGCTGGCTGTACGCTCGGTGACAGCTTGGGTGGCCACATGACAAGCTGTTACAGCTAGCTGCCTGCTAGCGTGATGCTAGCTGTCGTTCAGAAGTTTATTATCTGTGGTTTTGCAAGGCATCGCAGACCCGCAACTAAAATTTATTTCTGTTGAAGTTGGAGCCTACGGGAAAGAGAGTGATGGCATATTATCCAGGTTTCAGATGAAACTCTGCCTTGAAGAGAATACAGTAAATATGTCCCACTACCAAATTCCAACATTCGCCTTTCCTATCTTTTTGGTAGGTAACCCAGCCTATCGCCCAAGCCATACCTAATAACACGCATCAACACAGTCGATATCATCTTCAATTATCGCCATGGCAAGCCGTTGTGTAGAATGCGGGTTTGTAGTGCTTGCTGGAAAATGGTAAGTGCTGGAAACAGCAATCTGCACAACGTGACCACTGCTGACAACATTGTGCTAGCACTGTTGCCTTGCACAATGCAGTCATCCATCATGAAAGCGCTGATATAAAAAAAAAGACACGGAGATCTGGGATGATACTCAAGTCCGTGGCGAACAGGACAGACGGATGGGGTGTTACTCAGGTCGTCCTGGACAATACTTAGCGGGTGAGAGAACAGCTGGTTGAGTATTTTGTCAGGGTTGGTGCAGTGAACTGGCAGGAAAGCTACAGTTAATATAACGTTGCTGAACTAACTGACGGCAGTGATAATGAAGGATGAGACTCTCGTGACTTTAGTTTTCCCTTGTTCATATACGTCACAAAGCTTGTGATTTTAAATCTAAAGTTGGTCACTTTTAAGATCAACATGGAATGTACTATTTAAAAAAAATAAAACAAAGAGTGCAGATTTAAAAAAGATGGACCTGCAATCATGCACTCCACCCAAATGTTGGTCATTTACTGTTCAGCCTTCCCCTTTTCTCTCTCTTGTTTTCCCCCCACCCCCCACCCCTACAAAGCTACAAAGAAATAAACCCAAGTTAAAACTTTAACTATATATTTTTGTAAACTTTTATTGGCTGGCATCAAACACACAGTACCTACATCATAAATGTTCATTGATAATTTACCATCATAGCCCTTTTATTTATTTTTTATGTATAAAATCCAGATCTAAATCTAGGTTGAATTTGGGACTATAAGCACGGTTCTAAATCTGAGTGAAAACATCAAATGTGAATTCGCTTAATAGATCTAGATCTGTATTTTATTTGCAACAAATTGTGTTAAAACATAATTAAAAAAAAAAAAAAAAGCACTTACTGGGTACTATTATTTTTCAATGGCGACTGCACAAATGATAAAGCTGCAATTTTGTCAATTAGGCCTATACTATACGAAAAGAGCAATTGGTCATTTAAATTATAAAATTTATAACCATCTTCACTCAATCACTAACTTGAGTGCCTTGCCATTTTAGGCACCTCCTGAAACAGCTTTGCTCAAACCTCACTGTTCGAAAATCTTTTGTTTTTTCTGCCACAATCTCTTATTTTGTAGTTCTCTGATTCCGTAAGCGAAGGGTGGTAAGAAGACTGATTCAAGGCCAAGGACACAAAACCAATCAAGGTCAAGGACCCAAAACCACCGCTTGAGCTTCGAGCGTCGATAAATGCCGAGAAGATTACCGCTGCTCGAAGCTAGCAATAGCCGCGCGGCTACCGCTCGTGGTGTGGACGCTTCTACAGTAATTCTAGTTAGACTTTTCGCAGCGCAGCTGAAGCGCAGCTCAAAGCTTCGCTCGAAGCTTGTCATGTGGACGCGCCCTTAGACAGTCACTTCATGATTTCCGACGCGTCCCTTGGAAACAGGCATGTTCTGGACGGTCATCGCTGCGCTGGCGACGACGGGGATGGATTTCCCGTTGGCAAGGAGAAGTTGGCCATCGGTTATGCACTCTTGCACGTCCGCGGGAGTAGCTGCGCGCTCGGTCTCACTCGGAAGAATGACGCTCCCGCCGCACACCTGATGGTCAGATCTACTGGTTTGCCGTTGATTGGAGAAACGTCTCTGTCGGTTGCCCACCGCTGCATTGTCCGTACTGCCCCGCTGCCCGCTACTTTTGTTTTGAGGACAGTTAGCCGCTCTGTGGTCTGTAGCGTTGCAGGTGAAACAGCCTCTTGAATGCCCTTCCCTGGGAGGAGGCGTGGAGTCCGTCTGTTTCTGGTTCGTCTGGCTCCCCTGGATCTGGTTCACATGGTTTCCAGTCTTCTGAAAATGTTTCGTCGCGCTGGGTGGCCCCAGGGTCTTCCCATGAGCGATGAGATATCTTTCAGCAGCCTCAGTCACATCTTTAAGCGTCTGCAGCTTTTGTTCTTCTAAGTGGGTCGCTAGGTCCTTGTGACAGGCATTGAGAAATTGTTCCTTCACGATCAGGTCATGGAGACTGTCGTAAGACTTCCTTTCGCCTGATAACTCCACCCACTTGTGTAGATATGACGACAGGCGCTCCACCAACTGCTTTGGCGTCTCGTCTGACTTAGGCCGGCATTCACGGAAGCGTTTACGGTAGCCCTTCTCTGTAAAGTTGTAGCACTGCAATAAGGCCTCTTTCAAGACGTCGTAGTCTTTAGCGTCATCGTCCGACAATCTGGTGTAGACGTCGAGTGCTTGCCCCGTCAGAAGTGCACTTAGTCGAATCGCCCAGTCTTGAGGTTGCCAGTTAGAGCTTTTGGCAAACCTTTCAAATCTCGCCAAATAACTGTCGATCTGGTCCTTCCCGTCGACGAAGGCTGGCAATTTTGGAGCCATGTGGTCGCTGACGACTTGTGGCGCATGCTGATTGTTTTGAATACGCGCCAACTCTAGCTGGTGCTGACGGTCAGCTTCTCTTTCTTGCCGCTGCTCTTCTCTTTCTTCACGGCGACGTTGCTCTTCTTTTCCTTGCCGCCGCTCTTCTAATTCTAGACGCTTCTGTTCTAACTCTATTTCTCTTTCTTCACGCCATATTCTCTCTTGAGACTTGACGTACTCCGTCAGCTGTTTGCCTTTCAGATTCAGTGCAATCCCTTTCTGCCAGAAGTCAGCCATCTTGATGCTTTTCTGGAAAGTTCTTTTCTGGAAAGTTCTTTTCTGGAAAGTTCTTGACTGTGCTGCACCCTTCTAGACTGTTCTAGAACAGCACGCTTTCTGCAGTAGCGCTGATGCTTGTCACTAGTCGCTTTCGCTGACGCAGGCCCCGCTGTCCTCGTCGTATGCGACGCTGCACCACGCTGGTGTTGATGTACACGCTCCTGTGCTGAAGTAGACGCGACGTCCGCTCGCCGCTCTCTCTAATACTGGCGATGTAGCTCCGAGACTGTCCCTCGACGTAGTCTTACGGCAGCCGCGTAGTCCCGATCTGTTGTTCGCTCACGAAGCAACTCTTCAGCGACTACACGCCCTTGCAGTCAACCCGAATCTATCGGTGATGTAGTCCCAGTATGTTGGCCCCTCTCGACGCAACTTGATGGCGGCTACCCTCGATGACTGCCTCTCGTAACGTTGACTCGCTTGTTGTAGCAGTTGAACCCTTGGCTATGGCGTGAATCGCGGCTTGACCCCCAAAATGTTACACTCGGTTTGATGATGGTGTTTTTCTTTATCAGTATCTGATTCAGCCCCAATGCTGAATTCCTGATAAGGTGTAACTCAGATTCGTTTATCCACGCAACCCGTTCAAATCTGCATACAAGTCACAAAGTCGACGTATGAAGTTTTCCAATTTTATTCAGCACACATCAACAACTGCATACAATCGCTCAATCGCCTTTCCACTCTCAAATTTACTTTCCAACTTCACTATCAACAATAACTACTCTCTTATTTTTGAAACAGCGCGGCACTTAAATAGTCTCTTGATACTCCCGAATAACCTGGATCAATCTCGTTTGACGCAATTTAACCAATCGCTTCTAACTTCGTCATTACTGTCTTACGTCATACATATTTTTTTCTCCTTCCGGAATGTCCTCTTGCTTCGACATGTATCGGGAAATTTCTATCGAGAGTAAACATGCAGATCCAGAAAATTCTACGACAATATCGACTAACGAAAATTATCAACGTTATACAAAGCCTCTCCTAACAACAATGCAAACTCAAATCAAAGGTAAATAAACTCTATTATTGAATACTTTGCAAACGTTTCCGACGTACTACCATTCGCGTTTCAACGTTACAGGATGGGTGGCCGCAAAACGTGAAGCGACAAATAACAACGCCCCCAATTGACTCAACTGTGACTGAGTACCTACTCTCTTAAGTATGGGGAAGGTAAAGCAGCGAGGGAGAGAGATGGGCATCACCCTCATTACGCTGGCCCAAGTTAAGTGTGATCTCCAACATCACGCTCCCCTGCTGCCACAAACTTGTCTTGCAAACAAATGAGTGCACACTGTTCCTGAACTTACATTACTGCAGCTCTATTATACTCCAATATTTCTCCTTCTAGCACTGTATTTTTTTTAGTATTTTTTTTAAACAGTATTGGCACTACTGTACAAAATTTCTTCTGCCATTATTACCGTAGTCACCTATGTCCGGTTCTCTGAAGGAGACATTCCTTGACTTCAGTGGCTGTCGGGTTGGTGAGACCATGCTTGTATAGAAATATTGTTGTTGTTGTTGTTGTTGACTTTTTAAAATATAAAACGATCTTATAATTATCCTAACTAATCATTTTATTAAAAATGTGCAACAAATTCTAAAATAATAATTTAACTACTTTTGGCTTTTTAACTTTCTTTTTTCAGCACCAAATTGTGCAAAGTATACCAGTTCTGTACGTTATTTTGCATTATTTTTTATTGCCATATCACATATATATATATATATATTTTTTTTTTTTTTTTTTTATTATGTTTCAGTTTGATGAAGTTGACTACCTTATTTCTATCGTAATTAGTGTACTGATGCCTTGAACCTAAAACAAAACTTATGTGTATCGAGTGACGTCATTGTAGTGACGTCATGATTTTTTTTAAAGCATAGTAGTTTACAAAAAAAAACATTATTACCAACACGGAAACACATCAATTTATCGTCCTCATCATTATATACAAGGATCTGTTCTTGCGATGAACAGCAGACATATGTAGTAAAATAAAATAAACTTTAAATTGCTAGTTATTATTACTTTCAACCTCCTTGCACACAATTCATTTTGCCGATACACACACTGTCGCGCCCCTCTCTCTCTGCCACCAGTCAGACTCCCATTCATCATACTTACACAGCCGATGCAGACGATTGGTTGTGAAGCATGTTGAACTTGATGATTGAGGGGAGATAAGACAAAATATTTCAGTTACCCTCTTTGAACCCAAAGCGGAATTGCATTAGACTCGACATCATCATCATCATCATCATCATCATCATCATCATCATCATCATCATCATCATCATCAACACCGTCGTCGTCGTCGTCATTATTTCTACCACACAATTATTATATCGTTTTCCACCACCGCCACCATTATCATCATCATCATCATCATCATCATCATCATCATCATCATCATCATCATCATCATCATCATCATCATCATCATTTCTTCGGACGATACATGTCCATTTTCGGAAGAAAAAACAACTATGTAGATCATATTTTGTATGAATGCCCAATTTATTATGCCAAAACTAGAAGAACGGGGCATTAACACCACGAAATACTGCCAGTCAAAGGAAGACATTTTATATTATGGAGACATTGTTAGTCTAATACTGTTCATGTTATTTTAAAACCACCAGTTTGGTAGATTGTTATTATTTTATTTTATTGTTTATTTTACTTGCTGTCTAATATCACCTAGAGTGAACATACAATTTAAATACTGAACTGAACTGAATTGAACCGAGCAATAGTAATCAGCTAAACCAAGCAGATGACAAGATCGCTCCCACTACAGTTAAAACAACAACACACAGCACACAAGTGCAAATTAGCGCAAGCTATCAAACAACCAACACATAATAACAAAACGTAATTTTATTTGCAACTGCCGTTCTTTCGGCTACTTAAATTAACATTTATTAGCGAAAAATCTCAATGTCACAATTTAAGGACTCTACACGACGTGAAATTCCATTACAGGCAGCAGGACCTGGTCACCCGAGGCCAAGCCCGTGTGCCATGACAGGGTCATATCGGGTTGGTGCTGGCTGTAGTTGGTCAGGAACTGCTTGAAGGCGGTCTCCCACGCCTGAGTAGCGCCTGAGTCCTGATGGTTTTGCACCAGCCAGGTCAGCTTCAGCCTTGTCGAGGTCTCGTACTTGATGCCTGAATGCGACAAATAATTAGTATTTATGTAGCGCGTTTCCCTAGTGATAGATAAACAATAAACAATAATACAGGATGCTATATACGCGCCTTTCCCCAAATCAATCAGGCTCAAAGCGCGGCGATCTATACCAACATACACGCTCACCTGTCTCATCCACCCTCACACACACACCAAATACATATCCATCACTCAAACAGGTGGTGTAAAGGCAGGAAAATCGCTATTAGAAGACGGAAGAAAATCGAATTTTTATTTTTGAAATTGTTATATTGACTGCGTCCTGTACCATTAATTGAAGGGAGGGAGGAAACCGGAGTGCCCGGAGAAAACCCTCGGTGATCTCAATAGTCTCGTACCTAAGTCACATACGTTCGTCTCTTGCGGGAATCGAACCCGCGACCTTCGGCATAAGAAACCGGCGACTTATCCACTGCGCCACGAGGCCACCCATATTCGTTCAAGACGGTTTGTTTTGCAGGACACCTCGGTTAAAGGGGCCCCAAATCAAACATGTCAGCGTCATAGATCTTTGTCAAATTCACATTGAGTGTAACCCCACTGGCAACTAAGATTAGGTCCCAAAATATACCCTACGACTTTGGTATAGACCTCCATTGACATGTGCCTTTTAATAGCATCAGGATGGACTGAAAAAATAGCACTGCGGTGAAACTTTTATACGATAGGTACAGTTGCTTGTTTGCACAGCAAGGATAGGAAGCAACACCTAAAATTCCAAGATTAGCGGTCGGTTTGAGGGATGGCTGACCATTATCTTTGAATGGGACAGCTCATTGTCACACACACAAAAAAGAAACAAATATATTTACAGTGGCGTAGCTAGGGATTTGGGGGCCCGGGTGGCTTGGCCTCTTTGGGGGCCCCTGCATTTTGACATTCGACATCATGACATGAGATAATGTCCTTAATAAATATATAAGTCTAAATTCGCTAACTTATATAACAACGTGAATACCAAGATTACATGGTGGTGGCGTAATATTTAATATTTATTGTAAACAAACTTTTCGCTCATTCCTTTGGGGGCCCCCCTCAAGTGGGGGTTCAGGGGGACTTTCGAATTTGGACAACCCCACCCCTCCCCCTCCCCTAGCTACGCCACTGTATATTTGATACTATGGCCCTTTCACCTAGAATTCCTAGTGTTACGCTGCAATGGTCAATTCAGCCCCGATGCCTGAATCTTGTGAAACTCGAATTCGTTATCAACAGCAGCCCATTCACTCAGTAACAAGGTAGAGGTTGTCGCCATCAATTTTACCAACTTTAATCCCCAAACAGCATCAACAACACTGTATCCGAAATGTATTTCTTTCCCAAAACATTTCCAGACGCAAAAACAGCGCTTCTTATATTATATAAGCCTATCAACAATGTAGAAAAATACAGATCCATAATGACGCAATCAACAACCAACTTTTAAAATAAAATAAAAAAATTAATTAATAAAAAAAATTAAAATCCAACAATTTGTCCCTTACGTCAATAAAAGTAAATACCTTCGAAAATGTAATCGTCTGTTACTAAAATGGATCTCAAATCGTCGATCGCTACTATACATACATGACGTAAGGCTGCTCCCGCAACAGCATAGATGATAGATCAAAGGTAACATTAACGCTATACTACTTTCACGTCTTGCTCCTAAACCCAATATTCGTAATTATAGTTCCCGTCTCAACCGTAATGCATAGTCTCGGTGAAAGAAGGAGGAGCAGGAAAAGGAGCAGCAGGAAGGTGGAAGGAGCTAGGAGGAAGGTGGGGAAGCAAGTAGATTGTTGATTGATTGATTGATTGTTGCTTTATGTCCAGCGAACTCTTCCGAGCCAAATCAGGACCGGACAACCCCCGATCCGCATAAAAGATCTGATGAAACAACCCTAGTGGGAAAATTGAATGCCCTCCACCGGCCAGTCACTTTACAATAAAGACATCACACGCAGGGGACGGCTGAGGCTTTACCCCAACTACTCGAACCCCCGGTTACAAAAACAAAATAGAATACAAACATCATTATAAATTATCAACAAAACACATTTTATCGCTATTAGAAGACGGAAAGAAAACCGAATTTTTATTTTTGAAATTTTTTTATATTGACTGCGTCCTGTACCATTATTGATTATTTATAACCACCACTACCACCTCCACCATCACCACCACCAACAAAAACAACAACAACGACAACTCTACCACCACCAACAACAACAACAACAAAAATCTACAACCATAACAAAAACAACACCTCTACCACCACAGCAACAAACAACTGCAGTGAAGAAATGACACTGCGTAGCAGAGACTAGCCGACACTAACGTTGGCCGAGAGCTGCTCAGCGAGTCTCAGCGACGCTGTGTGCGGTCAACTACAATGAGATATTACGTTCAACTTTGCAGCAGCCAGCGACAGCGTCATCAATGAATGGCCGAGTTCCTTGTGGTCCTTGGTAGCCTTCTAGCACATCGTACGGGTACACAGCCCCGCCGTAGCGACCCAGACACGAGTCGTGCAGTGCAGTGGTGTCGACCGTAGTCTTGGGGTTGCTAAGTACAACAAAGCAAAACAGCAGTTAAAGCGAACCACATTGAACACGCACACTGAACCCGATCCGTGCAACATTGACGTTGAGTGTTGCCCACTGAAATAAAATAAGCTGACAATAATAATAATAATAATAATAATAATAATAATATTAATAATGATAATAATAATAATAATAATAATAATAATAAAAATAATAATAATAATAATAATAATAATAATAATAACAATAATAATAATAATAATAATAATAATATTATTATTAATAATGATGATAATAATAATAATAATAATAATAATAATAATAATATTAATAATAATAATAATAATAACAATAATAATAATAATAATAATAATAATGAGGAGGAGGAGGAGGAGGAGGAGGATGGTGGTGATGATGATGATGATGATGATGATGATGATGATGATGATGATGATGATGATGATGATGATAATGATAATAATAATAATAATAATAATAATAATAATAATAATAATAATAATAATAATAATAATAATAATAATAATAATACATGTAATAATAATAATAATAATAATAATAATAATAATAATAATAATAATGATGATGATGATGATGATGATGATGATGATGATGATTATAATAATAATAATAATAATAATAATAATAATAATAATAATAATAATAATGAAAATAATAATAATAATAATAATAATAATAATAATAATAATAATAATAATAATAATAATAACAATAATAATAATTATACTACTAATAATAATAATAATAATAATAATAATAATAATAATGATAATGATAATTAAAAAAAAAATAATAATAATAATAATAATAATAATAATAATAATAATAATAATAATAATAATAATAATAATAATAATAATAATAAATTGAGCATTTTGCATGTGAGTGTGCTTACCCAAAGACTCCAGGTCCGTTGCAAGAAAAAAACAAATGTTACATCCAATATTTACATCAAATTAAAAGCAGCTCTAAAGAAGAATTATATATTAACAATTTTAAAAAAAAATCTTTATGGTAAAGTAATAGTGTTAACGTGTATCAACAATGCTATGACAAGGATTGAATTGCAAGATCAGCATTATATTAGTATTAGTCCCGCAGTAACGGTACATTATTTTCGCCAAATGGGACATATCCGGTTAGTTCAATTTCTATCTATCACACGTAAGGATGTGCGTGCTACAACAAACACAATAATAATAACTCACTGCCTAAATAGCCATTCTACATAGCTTTAGGCTATGGCAGTATAACTATGGAAATAAATCATCATCACAAGACTAATAATAAAAATAATAATAATAATAATAATAATAATAATAATAATAATAATAATAATAATAATAATAATAATAATAATAATAATAATAATGAAGAACATTGAGGTTTAACGTCTATACCCACCATTGGCGATATGGCAGACGGGGATAACCATCCCAGGGAAAGAGGGGTAGGGACCTGAATCAACACTGAACCACCAGAGCTATCATACTGGGATTCGAACCTGGGTCATCGGTGTGCCAGGCGCAAGTTATATTAATAATAATAATAATAATAATAATAATAATAATAATAATAATAATAATAATAATAATAATATTATTATTATTATTATTATTATTATTATTATTATTATTATTATTATAACTATTGGTTCTCTTTGAGCTGCACAGGCGCTATATGAAAACAATTCATATTACATAGTCATAGAGCATCAATAATAATAATTATTATTATTTTTTTTAAATTATTATTATTATTATTATTATTCTTGATGCTATACGCGTCTTATTCCTAAATAAGATTCAAAACGCAGTGATCTGCACTCAACAAAAACACACATACATGTAACAGACATGTAACAGGCACTCCTACATACACAACAAACACACATCAATCATTCAAACATGCGGTGTAAAGGTAGGACGCTATGAGAAGACGGGGAGAAAATCGATTTTTAATTTGAGAAATTTAAGACAGTCTGTATCCAATGCCCGTACTGAAGGGAGTTAGGAAACCAAAGTACCCGGAAAAAACCCTCGGGGACCTGAAGGTCTCGTGTTTAAGTCACTAAAGTTCGTCCCCTGCGGGATTCGAACGCGCGATCTTCGGAACAGGAAACCAGCTCACTATCAATGAGCTAGTAGGCCACCCCCACCGCTTTGCAACAGCATATGCGCTACAGGCACCCAACTTGAGTGATACCTCTGTGGTTAGGTCATGTTTTCGACCTGAGCCTCGAGTCGTCCTTTAAGGATGGGAGCAAAAACCATTATAAAAGTCAATACTTACATTGCACATTGCAAAAAGTGATCCAGATAATCGGCGATCGCGTAGAAACCCCATTGATCAAACACCACCCGATCCAGAGCAGTTGCGTTGTCGCGGTAGTAGCCCAGGATGCTGAAGAACACGCACTCATCGTTGCCAGGCAGCCAGGAGGTCTGGCAGATGTCTCTTAGACCTACTGAGGCGCCTCCGTGTGTGGCTGTTATGGCCTCCACCTGTCTCTGTAGGTCCAGCACCTGGCCAAACACATGCACCAGATGATCTGCATTGAACTGCCTTCTCAGTTACGCCAGTGATTTTGTCGTCGTCGTGGCAGAAGAAGAAGAAGAAGAAGGAGGAGGAGGAGGAGGAAGAAGAAGAAGGAGGAGGAGGAGCAGGAAGAAGAAGAAGAAGAAGAAGAAGAAGAAGAAGAAGAAGAAGAAGAAGAACAACAACAACAACAACAACAACAACAACAACAACAACAACAACAACAACAACAACAACAAGACTGACAACAACAACAACAAGACTGAAAAACAGGCTTGGTTAAGTCTGCGATAGGCTGAGAAAGCAGGCTTGGTAAAGTCTGTGACTATTATGTGGCTATATTGATCATTACCTGATGCAAGAACTCCAAGTCAAAGATGGGTGTAAAGTTGATGGTAGTTAGGGAGGGCGGGGCGAATTGATGTATAACGTCAGGGTGGTGCCCTGTCCGCCTTATGATTATCTGCTCTTGACGATACAAGCTGTGGCTGAACATAGAAATGTTCCAATTGTACATCCACCATCGTCTTTACCACAACCACCACTACCGTCACCACCACCACCATCATCATCATCAAAATCATCATCATCATTGCCATCGCCATCAACACCATCGTCAACACCACCATCACCACCTTCACCATCCTCAGCATCATCACCAGAGTCTCACTCGCTAGGGGAGCGTGTGGACGCGGTCTGGGCGCTGGACGGGCCAGAAGTACAGGGCGACGGCGTGATGGAGGCGTTGGCAGGAGTCACGTGGTAGCCTTGGGCGTTGATGAAGCTGTTGGCCGTTATGTTGAAGTTGATCTGGAAGAGTCGGAAGACAACCAAAGACGATAGGATTATGCAAACTGCATTTGATTTACACTATCAATTGATTTACCGTGCAACAGCGAAATTCGCGGAGGACACTTTCAATTTATTAATTTCAATTTTTGTGTATTTTTTAGTTACGGTTCAAGCCAATTTAAGCCAAAGCAAGTCAAGAAATATGTGTTCACAAAAAAGACTGAACATTTGGAGTGTCGCTTGATGAAAGAAAATGTAAGTGTGGTATACAAAAGCAAAAATACACACGCACTCACAGATAGTCACGCGCGCACATGCACACATACAAACATACACACGCACGCACACACACACACACACACACATACGCACGCGCGCATAAACACACACGCACACACAAACACACACTCACCATGGCCATGCTCACAGCTAAACGAAGAATACATAATTACATTATTATACACACAAATTCAGTAACTCTTGAGCCGTAAAAGATTATCATTACACATCGAAGGTGAACACAGACTGTGTTGTTGTTGTTAGGTAGATTTGTGTCCCCGGACACCCTAGCGTATAGGGGACGTACAGACTGTGGCCCGTCGCCCTCCTCATGTGCAAGATCTTTTAAAGGGACCCACATCGACCTTGCCCTTATCTTATCCATTCAGTCAGTCCACAAGTTGGGTGTCTGAGAAAGATCCTCTGCAGCAAAGCGGTATATGGCACACAGTCTTTAGCCTATCTAACGTACGTCAGGCAGTGTAAAGGCGGCGATACACGGTAAGACTAGATCTTATGATACCCGCATATGACTACGGAAATTCCCGGATCGGTAGGAATTGTCGTCAAGTCTTATCGATAGAGCATGTTCTATTTTTTCACGGCGCGATACGACAGTGGAGGTCAGACAGCCAATCAAAACAGCTATTTGATTGAACTCTGAGGTGAAGGTCACTGAAAAACCGCGACCTACAAGCGACAGGCCTATGACTCATACATACCGTGTATCAGCAAAGACATCAGATCTGCAGCGGCATACGCGGGTATCATAAGATCTAGTCTTACCGTGTATCGCTAGCTTAAGATCTAAGAGGATCCGCTGCAATCACCCAACTTCAGTCTTACGGAAAATGGAGTCTGCTGGTTGCCGGTGTTGCCCATGTAGTCCAGCCAGTTTTGAGGTGTGCACTCGTCAGCGGCATGGCCGCACAAAACGCCTATAGCCGGGTCTACTCCGGTAGGGGAGGGAACTTCCTTGCACGAGTTGAACATGCCCCCGGCAAAACTCGGCGTCAATGCATAGTCAATCTGGTAAAAGAAAAAGTCCAAGATGGCTAACCATTCAAATATCTTTCTAGAAACACACACCATAGCTCCCACCCTTCGGAACGAGGAATATAATAATAACTAGCAATATTCTTTTAAGCCAAGAAGAGAATAACCTCCCTCTTCCCCTGGGCATTCTGCCAAGCCAATAATAGAATCGCCCAAAATTATGTATTTGAACATTGTAAGCATACAACACTAATTACAAATAATTACTGGCAGTATCTCTGCTGCCAAAGCCTTGAGTTTGTTTAATTTTGCAATAGATATCTAGCGGCCTTTCAATTTCTTCTCGCTAGTCAATGTATCCAATTGGACTTTTTTCAACTCATGAATAACCAAAGCTTAACGTCCTATTTCGTTATCTTTATGGACGAATCACCACGTCGCCACTTTAACAGAAATGCTGGTCATCATCATATAACAAATCATATTTACGATCTTCTTCTTGGATAGATTAACGTCCCCGAACACCTAGGCATCCTGGCTATAAGCCTTATCAGTTCCCCGAGGGAAATGAATGAATGATACGAAATATTAATCTTTTCTCTTCTGCCAGTGGTTTAGCTTTTGTAGACGTGTACCGGTGGAGGACACAGACAGATGGAGAAGAATGGTGGCTAGACCTTCGCTGGTGCCCTAACGACATCAACAAATCAAGGGATATGAATCATACATACAGATGACCATTTCGCTCGTCAGTGTATTTGTCAGCTGGACTTGCTGAAAAAAAAAATGAAGTGACTGATTTTCCAAAAGCATAATAAGATGAAGTCCTCTTTACCTCAGAAACCTCATGCCGCTTACCTCCAAAACCTGCTGTTGCCGTCGGTGCGTGGTCGGGTCTGTCCAAGGGTTGAGCACCTTAGGGTACAGGAAGTCTGCGTTGTGGGGGTGACAGGTAAGGTAGCAGTAGATGTTCAGGAAGTTGTGAAGACAGGTGGGGCAGCCGCCCAACAGCTGCTGAGGAATGTCCAAGTTGGTTAGCAGTGTCATCATCTGCCTGTCCGAGCAGCACGTCGCCGTGGTAGGCCCTGAAAAGAAATACGTATTATCTCTCCTTGATGGTCAGTTACAGTGACTTGCATCCCTTGTCTTCACTGTTTCTTTCGCGTCGCTGTAGGCTGCGTGTTACTAGGCCATGTAAGTAAAATAATTATGTCCCTTGGTGTTCGTTTTATGACTGGCCTCCCTTAGTTGACCTTTCTTGTTTTCTTTTTTATTTGTTCCTTCTCCTTAAGTTCTCTGCTTCAACATTTAATGCCTTTGAGTTGCGGTGAGCAGGGGCGAATCAGTTTGGTCAGAGAAGGGGGACGGAGGGGAGGGGTCATAATTTAATTTTATTTATTTATTTATTCCTGAATTAGATTTTTAGGAGTTTACCAGGAAATGACCTTTGAATATTGATGAATATTGGCCTCTAGTCTTTCGCGTCCCCATTCAGAATTCTTTGAACGATGTTTTTTCTCTTTCTTCTTAACTTTTTTTTTTTTGGGGGGGTGGGGGGGGAGGCAGAAGGGGTAAGTGGGTAAGTGGAAGGTCATGTGACCCTCCATCCATCCCCCTCACCACCACCACCACCACCACCACTAATCCGCCCTTGCAAGCTTTTTTCTTTCTTTCTTTCTTTTTTGGTTTTTGGAGAGAGAGAAAGAGAGACAGACAAACAGAGACATATTGCATTTAAAATGTTCATTCACTCTTAATAAAGTCGTATTCATTCATTCACACGTGAACGATACTATGCCTTGATACAGATCGGGACACAGCTTCTGGAAGATGGGCAGGGTGGCGGCGTTCTGAAACGGCTTGGCAGTGCCATTGTAGTAACAGTTCACCGGTTTTGATGTGTCGGGGTTGAGTCCACACTCGTCGTACCACACACAGTCAGCTGCCAGCACCTAGAATTTCACCAAATTTGAAATAGTGCTATTATTGGTTTGACCTTCCTTAGCGCCCTCTGTCTTCTTCTTCTTCTTCTTCTTCTTCTTCTTCTTCTCCCCCTTCTTCTTCTTCTTCTCCCCCTTCTTCTTCTTCTTCTCCCCCTTCTTCTTTGTAACGACCGCAGTTCGTACACATTTGTGTATGAAGACGTGATGACGTCACTGCGTTAATTTTCGAATAGTTTGTGAACTGTTGTTAGATCAGAGACTATACATCAGCCTAAGCGAGAGGACGTTTTCGTGGGTGCTCTGGAAAGACCTGATTCTTTAGGACTTTAGCTGTATAAGAATACAGGTATTTAATATTATTATTATTATTAGTGGTATTTATAATGAACTGCTAAGCTATCCTTACGAAAAAGGAAGAGTATTGCTTTTTATGAATTAGTACGTTTAGGGTACAGAAGAACCCATGTTCGAAAACAAAGTTCGATAACTCGTGTCAATATTTATTTGATCATGTGTATACATGTATGTGTGACTCAGTTTGTAATTATGATGCCATTTTTATATTCATCCATATGTGAAGATATGGGGCTGAAATAGGAACGTATTTCAGTTGTGTAATTTGTATATCTATTGATGAATGAATGGGTATAAATATGTTATAAAATGAAGGTGAGCTGTGTTGTAATATTTGGCTCATAGTCCATTGTGTGTAGCCTATGCAATGTGTGTAAAGTGGCTATACTAGGTATTGTCACAGGAATGGTGACAGTAGTGATTGTAGTGTTGTGGTGGCGTGTAGAGACATTCTACAAAGGGAAATGATCCTTACTCAATGTGAGCTATAAAGACATACAGTCTCTTTAAGGATAAGAGCAAAAATTTACGATTGTGTACATGTTGTATACAGCGGGGCGGTTACGGAGCGAAGTACCCCTGATGTGCGGCGGATGGGTCTGATCCACATGACAACATCTACCTAACGGGATGTGGATGCCATCAACGCCGTAGCTCTCCTTCTGCATTATCACTGGGGCAGACGTGCAACAACGGTGCAGTAGTAAACTTCCGGATCTACGCCACGAAGACAACTGCAGCGTCTTCAGTGTGTGGCTGTGACCCCAGCGTCGGCTGTGAATACCGCGCCGGGAGTGTTTGATCCGCGAAATACGGTCAGTAGGCCTAAATAAGAACTGTGAAATTTAGAATATCTAAATCATCGAAATGAAATCTGTGCTTCGATGCTAATGGAAAAGAGAAGAGTCGAGTGACGTCCTTAGAAAGGGACAACGACTTCTACTAGGTTGAATTCTGAGAGGAACTGTGTACACTTATAATTAAAAAAAAGGGACTGCGTGACTTGCTGAATGAACTGTGTGCACTCATCAACGTGACTGGGTGAAAGTATTACATTAACTGTGTGCACTCATTTATCATCTGTGTGAAATTATTTATATGCTGGAAATAATTGTGTGATTTAATGTATCTGTGAATTTAGTGTATGTGAAGATGGTTTAATGTATATGTGAATAATTGAATGAGAATAGTATAACAGAGGGCAAAGAGAAACAATTGTGTAGACTTTGTCCTTGTCTGAAAGCATGTGTGTGGTGAAGGATGAGAAGTTGAAGTAAACAGAGATAGAACACACACCTTTATACTGAACGTCAGACAGCCACACCCACACACTCATTCATTACACCATAACTGCCGTGATTTGACAAAACCGAGTAAGTCCACCTAAGGTCGAAAATGAGTTTTTTGCGCCATCAAACTTGCAAGAGAATGACGCATCTTACCTGTAAAAATCAAATCCGAACTATGTTTAGATTTGAAGATATCATAGAGTAAGTCCTTGTTAAAAAACTTTTAAGTGGGGGAATAAACTAACAAAACCAAGCAAGTCCACTGCGATTTTGTTTCGGCGATCCTCTGACTGATGCTCGAGTTGGCATGATGACGTCATCTTCTATAATAAACTGACAAAAAAAAGTAAGTCCTCCCGACCAATGAGAAAGTGCCTTACGATGAAGTGGACCAGTGAGAATCCATGTTATTGCTGCTGTGCAATATTATTTTCCTGTGAAAAAGATGACGAAATTTCAGTCAGCAAATGACGTGTTCAGCTTTTTGAAAAAGAGTTTTCTTCATGTACTTTCCTGCCCACCATGAAGGATCCTGTGGCTCTTCCGCCTATGCGGCAACTTCCACGAGGTGTGGAAACAAACAAACTATCCTATCCTACCCTACCCTGTCCCGTAACCCTGAGGTCGTAGGGGCACCACAGATGATCGTTTAACCAACATACTCCATCTTTCCCTGTCCTCAGCAGCCCTGATGGCTTCGCTCAGTGTCAAACCAGTCCATTCTCGAATGTTGTCCTCCCACCTCTTTTTCGGTCTCTCTCTTCTTCTACCTCCTTGCACTGTGCCTTGCAGAATAGTCTTTGCAAGGTCTGATGATCTGTTGACGTGGCCATACCATCGGAGTTTCCTTTTGTTCACCACTGTGAGCAGGTCATCGTGTTGTCCAATAGCTTGTGTGATGGTCTGTCGGACTTCGTCGTTGGTGATGTGTTGGGTATAGGAAAAGCCCAGAAGTCTTCTGTATCACCTCATCTCCATGCTTTGTATTCTTGGTTGGAGATCTGCTGTGAGGGTCAATGCTTCGCAAGCATATATAGGAAGATGGAGATGACAAGGGAGCGCAGCAGTCTTACTTTGGAATTTTTATTTAATCGTTCTTATATAGCGCTTTTCCAGCTCAAGAGCTGCTCAAGGCGCTGGCCGATACAGGATCTAACTCAAGCCGCCCGAGACGCCCACCCGCAGCCTTTGGGCGCATGGTCTGACGCCCGGACAACTGAGCACAATCCTGGGCAGCCAGGGATGGGGGAGAAGGACCTAGGTGCATGCTGGGTGTGTTCTTGTCACCGGCACTCACCCGTCTAGGACATGGGCGTCAGGATCTTTAAAGTCCGTTATGATGGAATGTATGCGACACAGACTAGACCTCGGTTTATACTCTCATCCGAAGGAGTAGGAAAACAGGAGTAAAGTGTCTTTCCCAGGAACGCAACACAATGGCCCGGCCAGGGCTCGAACCCGGGACCTTCCGATCCGCAAGCCGAAGCACTACCATTAGACCACAGTGCCTCCCTAGGAATGTAGACTGATGGTCCTGTCTTTCCGAATTGGCTTCAACCTTGTCAGTGCAGCAGTTGTTTGTGCAAACCTGGAGAGGGCTTTCTGTCGGGACCCATTGTCTGATACAATGGCTCCTAAATATTTGAAGCTATGCACTGTGTTGATGGATTGACCTTGGACTTTGATGTCCGTGTTGATGCCATTGGTGTTGTTGGTCATCATTTTGGTCTTCTGTGCACTTATTTCCATTCCATAGCCTTTGGAGGTGGTGTCAAGCCTCTGTACCAGCTGTTCAAGTTCTTGTTCCTCTCCAGCCAATCCATCAATGTCATCCGCAAAACGAAGATTGGAGATTGCTCTACCCCCTATGCTGACTGTGCCTTCGTGATCTGCAAGAGCATCTGACATGATGCGCTCTAGGAAGATGTTGAAGGGTGTTGGAGAGAGTAGGCATCCTTGACGCACACCGATTGTTGTTCTGAACCAGTTTCCGATGGCGCTGTTGTGGAGGACTGCACTTGTAGCCTTGTCATACAGGCGTTTGATGGCTTCAATAATTTTATGGCTAATATTGTATACTTTCATTGTTGCCCATAGAGCTACATGCCAGACTCAGTCAAACGTTTTCTTGAAGTCTATGAACACATGATATAGATGTTGTTGGTGCTGTAGGTATTTCTCACAGATTATTCTGAGGTTGAAAATCTGTTCAGTGGTACTTCGCCCTGCCCTGAATCCTGATTGTTCTTCAGCTATGATTTGTTCAGCTTGGGGTTTCAACCTTTTGAGTATTATTTTCAGGAGGACCTTGCTGGGATGGCTGATGAGGCTGACGGTGCGGTAATTTTCACACTCCTGAAGGTTACCTTTTTTTGGGAAGAGTGATGACAAGCGACTGGGCCCATGATATAGGCCACTCTTCACTCTGCCAGATCTTGTTACAGATAATAGTGAGGGCATCAATCATCGCTTCTCCTCCTGCTTGTAGCAGTTCCGCGGGTATGTTGTCCACTCCCGCTGACTTACTTTTCTTTAGCGATAGCACTGCTGCCTCAACTTCTTCCCGGAGAATTGGGAGGATTTGTTCTTTGTTCTCGGGACATGCTAGAACTGATGGGTCTCCATTTGGTGTATGGTTGTAAAGGTCAGAGCAGTACTCTGTCCATCTGTCCAAGACTTCTTGTTCTTCTGTAAGGCATATGCCAGACTTGCTTTGGATCGTGGAGACTTTGGGCTGTTTGACATTTGTCAGCCGCTTTACAGTCTGGTAGGCCTTCTTGCTGTTGTTTTTGTTCAGACTGTTCTCAATTTCCTGGCACTGATCGTCTATCCAGTTCTCCTTTGCTGTGCGCATGCCTTTTCGGGTGTCATTGTTGATTTTTCGGTAGACATCAGCTCACTGCGAGGTGTTCTTTTTTCTTTTTCTTTTTTATCTCTCTTCGTTTATCACACACATCCAAAAGTTCAGGTGTGATCCACGGCTTTTTCTTTGGTCGGTGCTTGCCAAGGATCTCAGTGGCGGCATCTATCACGGCTGAGTTGAAGGTGGTGGTCATGGTGTTGACATCTATTTCACCAGCCCCCAAAATGAGCAGTGGTGTAAATTTCCCTCCAATTGTGGCCTGAAATAGTTCTGCCACCTCCGGGTCTTGCAGTTTGTCCAGGTCGAACTTCAGTCTAGTGCACTTTGCTGTATTTACTCTCTTCAAGTGGAGCCGGAAAGACATCATCAAGAGATCGTGGTCACTTCCGATGTCTGCTCCTGGAAAAGTGCGTGTCCTGCCAATGTTGATGCTTAATCTGAAGCGTTTCTTGACCATGATGTAGTCTATTTGGTTGTGGTGCTCCCCGCCGGGAATGTGCCATGTCCATCGTATGGAGTTTTTGTGGAGACCAAGCTTGTTTGCCAGTACCAGATTGTTGTGTCTGGCAAGCTCCAAGAATCTCAGATCCCTGTCATTTGTCTCGTTGTTGCAGTGGGGTGCACATGTGTCTCCCCAGTTGTGGTGCGCATCTTGGCCAACCTTGGCATTCCAGTCGCCTTGCACTATGACTATATCCTTCTTCGGCACTTGGTCAAGGACCGCCTGTAGATTTTCATAAAATCCTCCACTTCGCTGTCGTCATAGTCTGATGTTGGGGCATAGGCCTGGATGATGGTGATGTTGAAAGGGGCTGCTCTCAGGGGGATGGTCTACTGGAGACTGGGCGGCAACCCATGACAGTGGCTAGAATGTTCTTGTGGACCAAGAATCCAACGCCGTGTTCGTTCTTTTAATTTCTAACGCTGAAATAGAGCTTGTGGCCTTTGTCGGTCGTTGTTTCACCTAGGCCTTTCCAGCGCAGTTCGCTGATGCCTAGAACGTTCCATCGATAGTGGTCCAACTCGTGGACCAGTTCTTCTAATTTTCCTTCCGCAGTTAGGGTCCTGACATTCAGGTTCCTATGACGATGTTGTTTCTCGTGCTGATCTTGCTAAATTGTCCATCAGTAGCATACTTAACACCTCCGTCCTGGTTGCCAACTGAAGGCGCGGTCCTTGAGCCGGGCGACGACCGATCCGGTATGGAATTAGTGGATAGTGTCATCATGTAGTGTGTCTTGGGCAAAAAAAAGACTTGACGGTGCCCATTCCTCTCCAGGCTGTTGGCCACAGCCGAAATCCACGAATACAGTGTGGCTCGCCTTGGCCTTGAGCACGTGGTCGTTGAACCTGTAGAAACGTGAGGTTCCTCGCCCTGGCAGGTGACTTCTGTGTAGAAGACTTTCGCCCAGTGATGCCGTGTTAACATTACCCTGTTAGTCGCCTCTTTCGACACGCCGGGAAACGTTGGGTCTATTCTATTCTGTGCTCGAACCCACAAACAAACAGCAACAAATATATTACAGACACACAACAAGGGCAACAAAATACAAGACATACACGTGGTGTAAAGGCAGGAAGATCGCTACAATAGGAAACTGAAAGGAAATTATTTTTGTATTTTTAAAATTAAATTGGCTGCATCTAATATTATTTTGAAGGGAGGGAGGAAACCGGAGTACCCGGAGAGAACCCTCGGTGACCCGTAAAGTCTCATAAGAATCACAAATTTTTGCCCCGTGCGGAGCTCGAACCCGCGACCATCGGCATTGGACACCGGCGCCTACCCACTGCGCTACGGGCTACCCCATAACCATGACTCCTGCATACCAACCGAGGCATATTAAGTGAAGAATGGCTAAAAACAATAACAAACACGCACACACATACATACACTTTAACTGCCGCACCCACATTTTACAAAACCGAACTTATGTGACTCATCTCGTCAGACTTTTTAACAAAGAAACGGCCTATGGGACTTACTTGGTTTGGTGAATTTTGAAAACAAGGATTTACTTAATAATAAACTGACAAAACCAAGCGGATTTGACTTACTTGTTTTTTTATGAATTTTTTTAACAAGGATTTAATTCAATAATAAACTGACAAAACCAAGTGGGTGACTTGCTTGGTTTTGTCATGTTCTCAACAAAGACCTATCTCAAGAATAATCTGACAAAACAAAGCAAGTCCACAAATAGTCTTAAAACATCAAATCTATCAAACATTTCTTTAACATTCAAGGTATGCACTCTTAAATCGAGGAATTGCATTATAATATGCCCTTAAACTTCCAGAAACGATCGCGTAATATAGCGCAACACAAAACGTCGATTTTCTCGAAAGTAGGTTTTGTGGACTTGCTCGGTTTTGTCAGTTCACGGCAGATAAGTAATTATAAGCATATTTATTATTAATCACATGCCGTTAGTTTTCCTTCTTCATTTCTCTGTTTCCTCTTTCTTCTTTCTCCCCCTATCTATCTGTGTTCTTCTTTCCTTCTTTCTTCTGCTTCTTCCCCCCTTGTTGTTTTCCCTGTCTTCTTTCTGTCTATTCCATTTTTTTCTGATGTGTCCTATCCGTTCTGTCCATTCCCGATTTTTTCATTCTTCTTCTCTCTCTTTTCTTGTCCCTTTTCTTCTTCCACATTCTTCTGTCAACTTCTTCTATCTTCTTCATCCTTCTGCTTGTTCTTCTTCTTTTCTCCATGCTTCTTACTTTTCCCCTTTTTTTCTTCTTCTACTTCTTTTTTCTTCCCCCCTTTTTCTCTTTCGTACTCACAATGTTCCACATTCTTCTCCTGTTGAGGATGGGGTCATCATTTCATTTATACAATGCTTCTTTCTTCTTTCTTTTTTCTTTTCTCCTTTTATCTTCGCTTTTTTTTTCTTCTTCATGCTTCACTCCTGCTTTGCTTTTCCCACTTTGTTCTTCCGCTTCTTCTTCTTTTATTTCTTCTTCTTCTTCCAGACTTCTCTTTACTTCTTCTTCTCCTTTTCTTTCTCATTTTCTTCTTCTTCCGCTTCTCTCTCTCCCATTCTTTTCTCTTTGTCAAGCTTCTTCTTCGTGTTTTCTTCCTTCTATGTCATTCTTCCTTCCCTTCTTTGACCTAGTCTTTTTTTAACCCAATTTGTATTTTTTTTTATATAGTACTTTTTTTTTCTTCTTCTTCTTTTCTTCTTTACTCCTTCTTTTTATTTTGTCTGTTTCTTAGGCCTTCTGCTCTACTTTCTCTTTTTCTTTCTTTTATCTTCACTTGTTCTTCCCCTCTTCGCTATTCTTTTTCTTCTTCTTCTCCCTCCAACTTCTTCTTCTTCTTCTTCTCCTTCTTCTCTTTTCTTCCTCATTTATCTTCTCCCTCATTCAGAAGGGAAGAGACGAAAGAAGCACAAAGAGAGATTGAGGGAAAATTCAAAGGAGGAGGATAAGGATTAGGAGATAAAAATGACTTGGAAAAACTTTGATGTGTTAGAGGTAAAAAGAGTAGGAAAGGAAGAGGGGAGGATGAGATGAGGATGATAACACAGTATTGTATATAAACAATGATGAGATCGGGTATAAAAGATTATATCCTGGTTTCTTCTTGGAGCTTACATTCTTTTGTCTTAGCTTTTCTTCTTCTTGGGTTCTCTTCGACAGTTGGTGATTATAGACTGCTTTCACCTGCGTAAGTGACTCTTCTTTTCCTTCTACTTCTTTTCTTTCCCCCTTATTCTTCTTCTTCTCCTTCTTTCTCTCCCCTTCTTCTTCTTCTCCCCTTCTTCTTCTTCTTCTTCTCTCTTCTTCTTTTTCTTTTCTTCATTTGCTCCTTTTCTTCTTCTTCTTCTTCTTCTTCTTTTCTTCTTCTTCTTCTTCTTTTTCTCTCCCCTCTTCCTTCAGTTGCTCCTTCTTTCTGCTATTCTCATTTTTCTTCATTTTCCCCCCTTCTTCTTCCTCCTGTCCCTTCCCCTTCTTCTTCTTTTCCTTCTTTTTCATTTTTTCTTTTTTTTCTTCCTTTTCCCGTTCTTCTTCTTCGTATGCCCTTTTTCCACTCCCCCCTTTTCTTCTTCTTCTTGCGACGGTGTCTACCTTCTTTTCTTTTTTCTTCTTCCCTTGTCCTTTTTTTCTTTTTTTTTATCTTCTTTTCTTCTCCCCTTTTTTTATTTCTTCTTCTTGTTCTTCTTCTTCCCCCTCTTATTCTTCTTATTTTTTCTTTTTTTTTGCCCTTAATCTTTTCTTTTTTTTCTTTTTTTTTTTTTCTTCTTTTATTTTCTTCTTTTTCTTGTTGTTCTTTTCTCGACCATCTTCTTCTTCTTTTTCTTTGTGCTGGGTTGTGGCTTCTTACTTATGGGGCTGTGTCGCATTTTTTCTCCTTTTCTTTTTTTTTTTTTTTTCTTATTTTTTTTATTCTTTTCTTTTTTTTTTTTCTTTTTTAGAGGAAAAACAGAAAAAAGAAGCAAAAGAATGAAAAAATAAAGGGGGGGGGGGAAGGGGGGGGGAAAAAAAAATAGAAAGGGGAATGGGACAGGAACAGGGGAGAAAAGAAGAAAAGAAGGGAAGAGAAAAGAACAAGGGAGAAAAGGAGAAAAGAAATGGAAAAGAAAAGAAAAAAAAAAAAGAAGACAAGAAGTATAAGGAAAAAAAGAAAAAAAACAGGAGGAAAAAAGAAAGAAAAAAAGGAATGTTTGTGCTAAGAGGGGGTGAAGAAGTAAAGGAAGGAAGAAGAAAAGAAGAAGGGGGGGGGGGGGAAAAAAGAAAAGGGAAGGGGGGGGAAGGGGGAAGAATGGCGAGGGGGGAAGGAGAGAGAGAGAGAGAGAGAGAGGCGCGAGGGTGAGGGGGTTTGATTGATTGATTTATTGTTGCTTTAGGTCCAGCGGACTCCTCCGAGCCAAATCAGGACCGGACAACCCCCGATCCGCATAAAAGATCTGCTGAAACAACCCTAGTGGGAAAATTGAACGCCCTCCACCGACCAGTCACTTTACAATAAAGACATCCCACGCGGGGGACGGCTGAGGGTTTACCTCAACTACGCGAACCCCCGGTTACAAAAACAAAATAGAATACAACCATCATTACAAATCATCAACGAAACATATACATATAAAATGCCTATATTGCTAAATACTAACATCATAGGAAGCCCTAGTGACCACCCAGCAGAAAGCGTCCAACACTCCCAAGCTGATCCAACAGACCTCATACACAAACAAGGAGTCTTGTCCAGGAAGAGTTTTCAAGAAAAAAGGTAGGTCATTGATCTTGCGAAGAAGAAGATAGTATAGCAGAGTGATAGGACAGAGCAGGAATGGGAAAGAGTATATGAGGAAGATAGCAACAGTGGGAATTTAAAGCACTAAATTTCCATAAAGTGGGGATACTATTTATACTGAAACCCCCGGCACTCCAACGGGGGTACTGTTGCCGCAGTGAATCTGTCATGCCTACAAAGGCAAGACAGGTTTTCAACTGGGGCTTTCACTGTTCCCTTTATAGGTTAGAACAATCTACAGTGGCAAGATTGCTCATGACCCCAAGGGGTAGGGTGAGGGGGTAGAAAGAAGGTAGAAAAAAGATAATATGAGAGTGGGAGAATGTGTATTGTGGGTGTGTATGTGAAGATGTGTGTGTGAGGGGAGGGGGAAGGAGGAGAGGTGCTGTCTGTATGTGTAGGCGTGCCTTTGTGTCTGTCTGCTTGTATATGTGCTGTCTGTCTGTCAGTCTGTTTGTCTGTCAATGTGCGCATTGGTGAGGGGAGGGAGTGGGGACGCGTCAGATATGACGACTGGGAGAGTAATGACGAGAGCTGTTCGTGTGCCCGATTTCAGCCACGTGTACCTACACAATACTAACACGAGTGTGTTTTCATAATGACATTTTCGTCCTTGCTGTTAGGCCAACGACCCTTTGACTCTCAGTCATAAGCTACGTCAACAGCTTTGAGATAAACAAGATCTTCAAGGTCTAGAGTTTCAAGGATGTTGTTGCTTTTTGTTGTTGGAGTGGTAGTGTTTTGTTGTCGTGTGGTGGTGTTGGTGTTGTTGGTTTGGTGGTGTTTTTGTTGTTAGTGTGGAGGTGTTTTTGTTGTAAGAGGGGGGGGGGGGGTATTTTTGTTATTTTAGTGTTGGTTCGTTTTTGTTGTTAGAGCGGTGGTGTGTTTTTGTTGTGGGAGTGGAATTGTTTGTGTTGCTGGAGTGGTGGTGTTTTTCTTGTTAGAGTGGTGGTGTGTTTTTGTTGGTAAAGTGGTGGTGCATTTGTTGTTGTAGTGGTGGGTTTTTTGTTTTTTTGTTAGAGTGGTGGTTTGCATTTGTTGTTCGAGTGGTGTTGTGTTTTGTTGTTAATAGAGTCATGGTGTTTTGTTTTTTTGTTAGAGTGGTGCATGGTGTGTTTTTGCTGTTGGAGTGGTGGTGTGTTTTTGTTAGAGTGGTGGTATATTTTTGTTGTGGGAGTGGTGTTATGTTTCTTTGTTAGAGTGGTGGTGTTTTTTGGTTGTTAGAGTGGTGGTGTCTAATTGTTGTTGGGGGTGCTGTTGTTGTTGTCACCATCATCAACAACAAGAAGAGCAGCAACGTCAACCTCAGCAACAACAAAAAACACCGCCATCATTGACAACCGAACTAGTTGTTACATCCCTGGATGAACACAGTCGTGAGATAAACACGGAGCTAGGATGTTGAACCAACAAAATAAAACAACTGACACATTTAAATTGTCACTACATTTGTCTTCAGTCAGTTTGTGTCATTCGGGCCAGGAATGTCTTTTTACCCATTTATGTGAGCGTGGTATTACACATGTAAAGTTACACTTTGAAAACACATTAACTCTTTTAATTTTTTTTTTAAAGCAACAGCAATCATTTTAGTCTTTAAAAGTTTACCAATACATTTTTACAGACTGCTATCATTATTTTTTCTTCATCGTAGTTTACAGGTTTATTTCAATTGGACTTTTTTTTGTTTGTTTGTTTGTTTGTTTTTGTTTATCTTAGTCGTAGTAATAACACCTGAAATAAGCAAACATAAATAATGGTCGAGCAGGGAAGTAATGAAGATAATTAACCCACTGACATCGTCCCTAAACAACTCTCCACCACTCGTCACCTGCATGTTTATTTCATGTAGATCTAGAGGCAGTTTGTTGTTGTTGTTTATTTTAGTTAGTCGTTGTAACAAAGAAAGAAAGAAAGAAAGAAAGAAAGAAAGAAAGAAAGGCGCACTTACAAGCTCAGAGAGCTTCTCAAAGCGCTGGCCCGTAATATCCAGCAATCACACAATAGTTTGCTGAAGTCAGGATTCGAACCCACGTCACCCAAGACGCACTCACACAAGTCGTGCGCTCTGACCACTGAGCTATCCCTGCCGCCAACACATGACATTTAAACAAAGAGGCCGTTGTATTGGTCCCAGGGAAGTAATCATGAATATTGACACGTTATATTTGTTCTAGGTTTGTCTCCATCATTCGCAGTTTGTGTTCGCGTTTGTTTACCTCTTCTGGTCGTACGTTGATGGTTCATTTATTTTAGTGGAATCGCCACGTGGGATAAACAAGGAGGACTGACTTCGAACTCGAAAATCATGAAGATAATTCGCACATTAAGCGGTCTTGTTGTTGTTGTTGTTTCTAGAAAATTTTCCATCACTCGTAGTGTGCGTGTTGGATTGTTTCGGTTAGTCGTAGTTTGTTATCTAATTCGGTCTTAAGGTCAACACAAAAACACCCATGGCATTCAACAAGAGCAAAAACTGAATGAAGATCTTGATATTGAAATTATGTCTAGGACTGGGATGTACACCGTCTCTCTCTCTCTCTCTCTCTCTCTCTCTCTCTCTCTCTCCTCTCTCTCTCTCTCTCCCCTCTCACTCCCTCTCTGTCTCTCTCTCCCTTTCTATCTGTCTGTTTATCTCTCTGTCTGTCTCTGTCTGTATCTCTCTATGTCTCTGTGTGTGTGTCTCTCTCTCTTATTATTATTCTTTTAGTTACAATATGTACTAAACCTTTTTCTGTGGTATTTTATGGTATCTTGATGATTTGTATTTAACGCTCTCTCTTCCTTGGAATATTAGATTGGTGAATTAGACATTACAGATTGGTAGATTAGACTTAATAATTAGTCTAAAATTGGTGAATGAGATATTACAGATTGGAAGATTATACTTAATTAGTCTAATAATCTGTATCCATATTTTTTTTTTACTTTCAAAAGTTTCAATGTTTGAAAGTTTCCTTTTTGTTTTCAGAGTTGGGATATAAATATAGCAGATTGAAGTATTAAGTCTATACAACTCATCTCTCTCTCTCTCTCTCTCTCTCTCTCTCTCTCTCTCTCTCTCTCGCTTTTCCTTTGCGCGCGCGCTTCGATTTTCATTATGCGATCACGTCCTTAATTCTCTTCAGTTGGCATTCAATCTTCTCTGCTGTGGACACCCACATTTGCATATTCAGGACACCATTACAACAAATTGATGAATTTAATTTTCGCCCGCACTAATTCTAATTTTCTATCACAAATTTTCAACGTCGACATCTAATCTCTCTCTCTCTCTCTCTCTCTCTCTCTCTCTGGAAGCCGTTGTCAGAAGACACTGAGGTGCATATTAATGGCGGTAACCTGTAACCTCCGCTTTGTGACTCGACATTTTTGTTTGACAGTCTATAATGAGAAACAAATATGAAACAAGTATGAAACATAAATTACAGAATGCTACTTTAGGAAAAAAACCAAACCAAGACAACACGAATCATCATTATTGTAAATGCTCAGTGCTTGCAGTTCGCTGTTTTATTCCATTTGACAGCCTACAGTATGTCTATAATTATTACTGTCACTGTATGGTACCGATTCCGGCCGTTTGTAACACAAGGGGGAAAAAAGTGTCAACATACTAAGTAGCCTAAATATGTATTTAGTGTGGTGCTTGGACAAAGCAATATCAACACGTCCTCGGGTTACAGGCTCGCGAACCGTCGTCAAAGAGCTCGGGATCGGATTGGCAGACCATTTAATATCTTTAGCGGATGTAAACTTGACGACTGATTATTCAAATCATTGATTGATCAATGTGGGCTTTGGCCTGGTGGACAGAGGGAGGGATGGGCTGGGAGCTGGGGAGTTGGGATTGGTGAGTATGAGGTCGCCGAGAGTTATTTCGATCCAGATTCATCAGCAGGAGAACCTTTTTTCATCTCGCCAGGAGGCAGATTGATTGGTCAGTCTGCAGATTATACAGTGCGTGAACTCAAAACTGGCCGGCTGATTGGTCGCTTTGTGTTCAGATACTGACTCATTAGCGAACGACTGAACCATTTTGACTCAACATGGGAACATTTCGCTCAGAAAGCTTTAAAACAAACTCTTGGATTGTAGAACATCCCTGTAGGCCGTCAAGCGATGGAACTGCTAAAAGGATCGCATAATTTCAGCCAGCTTGGGAAGTAGGATCGACTAGAATTTACCCATGTCTTTCTCTTTGGCTTCATCCGATCTGATTCAGCAAAAAGCAAAGTTCGTCTGGGATCGAAAGCAAAGCAACATTTCCTATGTCGTAGGTGCCAAACGTTACCAAAGCCTGATCTCATGTAAGATGGAAATCAGTTCAAACATCGACCCTCAAGCACCAAAGTAAGACATTAGACACTTATTCGTTCAAGAGTTCACATTGGAAAAGGCGTTTCGCTCTTTAATTCGTCAACATCAAATTTGTATTTAAAAAATATTAATGTGATTACATAACCTAGCTAGTTGCCGACCCTAGCCATGTATATTTTGTCCTTCTGGTTTTTTGCCATTTGTGTTTTAATAAAAGAAGATAATTGCGTGAGAGAGCCACTGAAGCAAATTGAGATAAGCAATGTGGAAAAATGGTGCAGGGTGCCAATCCGTATATTTACATATCAATTTTAGTGATTCTCCCTCCTACCCCCCCCCCCCCCCCCTTCCTTCTGGCAGAGCCGGAGGCAGTTCCAACTGGTTTCCTCTTAAAATAGATCAGAACAGCTGATGATAGCAGGCAACTTCAGCAAAAACGCTTTCCATTCCATTTGGGATGAGCGAGCGAGAAAGAGAGATGATGATGATGATGATGATGATGATGATGATGATGATGATGATGATGATGATGATGATGATGATGATGTTGTTGTTGGTGATGATGATGGTGATAGAGATACGATAAATCGAGATAGACAGAGATGATGATTCGAGACATACAGAAACAGACAGAGAGGTTAGGTTTATACTGTGAAACACACAGTCAGTCACCCTAAAACTATGTAAAGATAGGCTCCACTTAGCTTTCTTTACGAGTTAATATGTTCAGCTGTTTATTTATTTACTCGATTTTATAGAGCGCTGCTTCAGCTCAAAGGGCTGCTCAAGGCGCTGGCAAATACTGGATCTAACTCCAGCCGCCCGAGGTGCCCAATTGCAGCCTTTGGGCGCGTCGCCTGACGCCCAGACAACTGAACACTATCCTGGACGACCGGTTTTGGCGGAGAAAGGACCTATGTTAGGCCTACTTGCTGGATGTATTGGTGTAGCTAGCACTCGCTGGTTTAGGACATGAGCTTCAGGATCCTTAAAGTCCGAGCGATGAATGCGTGCACAGAATAGACCTCGGTTTATACTCTCATCTAAAGGAATAAGGGCGCAGTGTCTTTAGTGTCATTTTTAGTTTTGTTTCGGCGTTTCAGGCCATCAACTTGTTGCGAACCACAGCCTTGTGCGGGCTGCAATGTTATTGCTTAATATGCAATATTCTACACACTATGTACTTTTAAAATCAAAAGAGCAATTGGATTGATGTAAGCGGCAAGATGGCTTGTGCACACAAACAGATTGAACCTCCGAACTTTATTGCAGGAAGCTCCTTTATTTTAAGAAGGATTTATTTTAATGTTAAGCGTGTAGTAGTGTGTAGGAGTGAGAAAATTACCACACCACTAGCCTCATCACCATCCCAGCAAAATCCTTTTGAAAATAATACTCAACAGGTTGAAACCCCAAGCTGAACAAATCATAGCTGAAGAACAAGCTGGATTCAGGGCAGGGCGAGGTACCACAGAGGAGATTTTCAACCTCAGAATAATCTGCGAGAACTACCTACAGCACCAACAACATCTATATCATGTGTTCGTAGACTTCAAGAAAGCGTTTGACCGAGTCTGGCATGCAGCTCTGAGGACAACCATGAGAGTGTACAACACCAGCCCTAAAATTATTGAAGTCATCAAAAGCCTGTATAACAAGGCTACCAGTGCAGTCTTCCACAACAGCGCCATCTGGAACTGGTTCAGAAGAACAATCTCCGTGCGTCAGGGATGCCTACTCTCTTCAACACTCTTCAACATCTTCCTGGAGCGCATCATGTCAGATGCCCTTTGCGCTTTTGTAGGTCACGAAGGCACAGTCAGCATAGGGGGTAAAGCAATCTCCAAACTCCGTTTCGTGGGTGACATTGATGGATTGGCTGGAGAGGAACAAGAACTTGAACAGCTGGTGCAGAGACTTGACAACACCTTCAGAGCCTATGAAATGGAAATAAGTGCAGAGAAGACCAAAATGATGACCAACAACACCAAAGGCATCAACGCGGACATCAAAGTCCAAAGCCAATCCCTAAACACAGTGCATGGTTTTAAATATTTGTGAGTCATTGTATAAGGCAATGGGTCCCGACATGAAGTTCGCTCCAGGATTGCACAGACAACTGCTGAACTGACAAGTTTGAAGACCATTTGGAAAAGACAGGACCATCAATCTACACTCCAAGGTAAGTCGGCTGCGCTCCCTTGTTATCTCCATCTCCCTATACGCTTGCAAAACATGTACCCTCACAGCAGACCCACAACGAAGAATACAAAGCATGGAGAAGAGGTGCTACAGAAGACTTTTGGGAATTTCCTATACTCAGCACATCACCTACAACGATGTCCGACAGACCATCACACACGTCATTGGAAAACACAAGATGACATGCTCACAGTGGTGAAGAAACTGAAATTCCGATGATATGGCCACGTCACGAGAGCATCAGGCCTTGCAAAGACCGTCCTACAAGGCACGATGCAAGGAGGCAGAAGAAGAGGGAGACAGAAAAAGAAATGGGAGGACAACATTCGAGAATGGACTGGCTTGAGACTGAGTGAAGCCATGAGGGTAGCTGAGGACAAAGAAAGATGGAGTATGCTGGTTAAACGATCACCTGTGGTTACCATTCCCCAATTCTACCGTGTTTTGGTAACATTCCCAATCGATCGGCTTATACACGTGTGTGTTTGTGTGTGCGTGTGTGTGTGTTTAAGTATGCGTGTGCGTGTGTGTTTATGTTTGTATATGCGTGTGTGTGTAGATGTGTGTGTGTTGTTTTAGTGTGTGTCTCTGTGTGTGTGATGATAATACTGTGTAAGCTCGGCTGTGTGTGCGCGTGTGTGTGTGTGTGTGCGTGTGTGTGTGTGTGTGTGTGTGTGTCTGTTTGTGAGTTTGTGTTATCTCAACTCCCCCACCCCCTCACCCCTCTCTCTTTCTCTCTCTTACCCCACACCTCACAATCTCCCCACTGCCTCCAGTCTAGACACTAATCCTTCGTTTCCTAACCCTCAGCTTGACCCTCGTTCTAATCCCCTCCCCTCTCCCACCCCCACCGACCCCCACCATCAATACCACCCATCCTTTCCACTCCAAACCTGCATCCCGCCGCTTGAATAACAGCGTATCAGCATCTAGGGCTATGTTTGCCAACTAAACCTTCTGAAAAAGTTAAGTACGGAAAAGCGCAAGTCCCGACATCTATGCGGGTTCCGAAGATGTAAAGAGATGGAGGGGAACCTCCGATATGATTGATTGATTGATTGATTGTTGCTTTAGGTCCAGCGGACTCCTCCGAGCCAAATCAGGACCGGACAACCCCCAATCCGCATAAAAGATCTGCCGAAACAACCCTAGTGGGAAAATTGAATGCCCTCCACCGGCCAGTCACTTTACAATAAAGACATCCCACGCAGGGGACGGCTGAGGCTTTACCCCAACTACTCGAACCCCCGGTTACAAAAACAAAATAGAACACAAACATCATTATAAATCATCAACAAAACACATACATATAAAATGCCTATAGTGCTAAATAATAACATCATAGGAAGCCCTAGTGACCACCCGGCAGAAAGCGTCCAACACTCCCAAGCTGATCCAACAGACCTCATACACAAACAAAGAGTCTTGTCCAGGAAGAGTTTTCAAGAAAAAAGGTAGGTCATTGATCTAGCGAAGAAGAAGATAGTATAGCAGAGTGATAGGACAGATCAGGAATGGGAAAGAGCAAATGAGAAAGACAGCGACAGTGGGAATTTAAAGCACTAAATTTCCAGAAAGTGGGGATACTAATTATACTGAAACCCCCGGCACCCCAACGGGGGTACTGTTGCCGCAGTGAATCAGTCATGCCTACAAAGTCAAGACAGGCTTTCAACTGGGGCTTTCACTTTTCCCTTTATAGGTTAGAACAATCTACAGTGGCAAGATTGCTCATGACCCCAAGGGGTAACCTCCGATATCGATGTCGCTTGAAGCTTAATAGGCCAGTTTCCACTCAACCAGCTGTCATGACTTAGCTGAGTGTTAGAGATCTATCACGCATATACTGTGTGTAGTCCTATGCCCTCAATAGCCTCTGACATTCAGATTGGGCTCAGTGTCGCTTTCGGGCTGACTGCTTCTATAACCTTTTATAGCAGCCCGATAGCGACAAAAAAATCCCTTTTTTTCCTTTTGGTGATAAGAAAAAAAAACACGTTTACCTACTAGGGGCCTAGCTATTTTCAGGGCCAGCTTTATCAGGGCTATGTCCATCTCCTCTGCTTCCTTACTTTAAGGAACTTAAATGCTGATCAACTTTTTCAGTACTACAGGCGCTTGTATCTGGATACGCGAATGCCTATGACGCGTCTTTCTTCTATGTCTATGCTCGCGCGTCCAGATAAATACTGAGGTGCCGATCTGCACCCAGAGACCGATCTGGCACATGATGGGAGCAAACATCACCATTTACCTTAATGCTCAAAACACCACAGTTGTCATGAGTTCCCCAACAAGATGGTATTGAAACCCACCTATGCGAGTGTTGACCCCGTACCAACTAGTATTGTGCTGGATAATCCGGATCTTCTGCTGCCAGTCATACTACATATTAACAGTAGTCTTACGTCTGGCCGTGTTTCAGAAGCTTTGAAGACGGCAGTGATACGGCCACTCCTGAAGAAAACAAAGCTGAACCCTACCGTCCCAAGGAACTGCAGGCCCGTTTCCAATCTCCCCTATCTGTCCAAGCTACTTGAGCGGGTTGTTGCAGATCAACGTGTTAGCCATATATCTCGGCATCAGTTGCTGGACAGGTTTCAATCTGTGTATAGGCCTGGCCATTCTACAGAAACAACAGCAGTGTTTCGGGTTCTGATTGACATCCTCTGTGCCGCAGATCGTGGTGACTCTCTCTCTCCTTGTCATGTTGGATTTAAGTGCCGCTTTGGACAATATCGACCATCCTCTTCTTTTAAATAGACTTCACAAGGAGTTTGGCCTGGATTGCTGTGGTTCCAACCTTACCTGCAAGACAGGTTCCAGCATGTCTCTACACAGGATGCAACATCTGATTTCAGCGAGCTGTCATGCGGTGTTCCACAGGGTTCTGTACTGGGCCCTGTGCTCTTTTCCATGTATATTACACAACTAGAAAAGCATGATATTGGACGGCAACTATTTGCGGATGACTCTGGTTTGTACAGTTCGTTCCGCCCAGATAATATTTCTGACTCAGAGACCGTAACGAAGATGGAGTCCTGTTGCAATGAGGTGAAAACTTGGATGTCCCATAATCTGTTGAAATTGAATGAGGACAAGACTAAAGCCCTCCTCTGTGGCCCAAAGAGCAAACTTGATCTAGTCGCAGTGGATAGTCTGTGTGTGTGAGAGTGTACCATTCCGTTTTCATCAACCATCGGAGATGTTGGCATTGTGATCGATGCTTCTCTGTCAATGGAACAGCATGTTAGTGCAGTTTTTAGTGCTTGTTACTTTCACCTACGCTGCCTTGGTAAATTGCGACCTTTCTTGACGCTTAGGGCAGCCAAAATCCATTGCTGGGGCCCTTATATTGTCCAGGCTGGACTGTGGCAATAGTTGCATATGGGGTCTCCCTGACAAGCACTCGGATCGTCTGCAGCATAATATGAATACTGCGGCACGAACGAGACAGAGAGAACACATCTCCCTTGTATTAAGTGAGCTTCACAAGTCGCAGACGACAATAAAGTATGCATGTCAGGTGATGTCATCATGGTGACGCCATCATTTGTTGTGTTTCTTTTAATCCTATTTTCTCTTAAATTTCTGGAGGGATAGTAGTAGTAGTAGTAGTAGTAGTAGTAGTAGTAGTAGTAGTAGTAGTAGTAGTAGTAGTAGTAGTAGTAGTAGTATTTGTATTATTATTATTAGTAGTAGTAGTATTATGACGAATATTATTATTATGATGAATATTATTATTATGATGAATATTATTATTATTATTGTTATCATCATCATCATCAGCAGCAGATGATGATGATGATGATGATGATGATGATGATGATGATGATGACGACGATAACAACAACAACAATAATAATAATAATAATAATAATAATAATAATAATAATAATAATAATAATAATAATAATAATAATAATAATAATAATAATAATAATAATAATAATAACAATATTCATCATAATAATAATATTCATCATAATAATAATATTCATCATAATAATAATAATATTCATCATAATAATAATATTCATCATAATAATAATAATGCTGATCATCATCATCATCATTATCATCATCATCATCATCATCATCATTATTATTATTATTATTATTATTATTATTATTATTATTATTATTATTATTATTGATCTTTGGCTCAGGCTCACTTTAAATAAAGGTCTCCATACACAAACTTTGATATCTCTCCTCTTGGCAAGTAAGACCACCTGCAGCTTCTTCTGTTTGTTCCGAAGCAGCTGTTTCGGAGATGCAACTAATCTTTACGTTCTCTGACGATCTGCATAGAGATGAGGACACGCTTTTTGTTCTCCTGCAGGATCTTATTTCTCATTCTCTTCAGATAACCGTATAAACCGCGGTCTAGTCTAGTACACAGACTGCGTACGCACGCATTCCATGGCGCGTACTTTAAAGATCATGACGATCATGTCCTTGACAGGAGGGGAGGAGGTGGGCCAGCTGTATAAATGCCTACAGCAAACACTAGATCCCTTCACCGGTCTACTCTCCCCCCCCCCTCCTCCCCCCATTCCCTCCCTCCCAACCTCGGTCATCCAGGATCGTGCTCAGTTGTCTGGTTCGTCAGACAAGGCAACTATAGTGGGCGCCTCGGACGGCTTGAGGTAGATCCTGTGTTGCTGACCGAATTGGATGTGGTGGATGGGGTGGATAGGGGAGAAGAGAGAACAGAGATGTGCTGGAGTACAGATTGGCTTGAAAGATCATAGAACATATCCATGGGGTATTAAAGCCCTAAGGGAACTTGAGTATAGATCTTGGAATATGAACTTGGGGTTACGAAGGTCGACTTGGTGGAACAATGGGAACAGCAGCATTCCTTTGTTTGGCATTATTGCAAATGTTGAATGCTAGTGGTCCTCTGTTATATTCCCTCATGGGAACAACGGACAGAACAGATCTCAAGGAACGTTTTGATTGATTGATTGTTGCTTTAGGTCCAGCGGACTCTTCCGAGCCAAATCAGGACCGGACAACCCCCGATCGGCATAAAAGATCTGCTAAAACAACCCTAGTGGGAAAATTGAATGCCCTCCACCGGCCAGTCACTTTACAATAAAGACATCCCACGCAGGGGATGGCTGAGGCTTTACCCCAACTACTCGAACCCCCGGTTACAAAAACAAAATAGAATACAAACATCATTATAAATCATCAACAAAACACATACATATAAAATGCCTATATTGCTAAATAATAACATCATAGGAAGCCCTAGTGACCACCCGGCAGAAAGCGTCCAACACTCCCAAGCTGATCCAACAGACCTCATACACAAACAAGGAGTCTTGTCCAAGAAGAGTTTTTAAGAAAAAAGGTAGGTCATTGATCTAGCGAAGAAGAAGATAGTATAGCAGAGTGATAGGACAGATCAGGAATGGGAAAGAGTAAATGAGCAAGACAGCGACAGTGGGAATTTAAAGCACTAAATTTCCAGAAAGTGGGGATACTATTTATACTAAAAACCCCGGCACTCCAACGGGGGTATTGTTGCCGCAGTGAATCGGTCTTGCCTACAAAGTCAAGACAGGTTTTCAACTGGGGCTTTCACTTTTCCCTTTATACGTTAGAACAATCTACAGTGGCAAGATTGCTCATGACCCCAAGGGGTCAAGGAACGTGGAATGGGATATAGTCCAAAGGAACATGGACTGATCTGAACAAACATAACCCCGGATTTTATAGACTGGCACTATAGAGCTAGATTGGAGAGGATGGGGGAAGAAGGGGGGGGGGGTGGAGGGTGGAGAGGATGCGTGAATCTCGATTCGGGAAACGTAAGCCTACATATAGATTTAGGCGTCACAGATTTAGATTCGGGGAAACCTAGTCCTGGGGGAACATAGCGATGGCCCACCGAAGTGATAGGGGTATATTTCCGTAGGTATATATTTAACTGCTGCAGAGCGGATTAGTTTATGACGTCAGCAACCCGTCGCCTTTTCCAGTCCAGTCAGAGCCAGATTTCTGTTTTTCTTAAGAAGAAGAAAAGAAGAAGAAGCAGCATTAAATGGAGGGAAGAAGAAGAAGAAGAAGAAGAAGAAGAAGAAGAAGAAGAAGAAGAAGAAGAAGAAGAAGAAGAAGAAGAAGAAGAAGAGAATGACAAGGAGTTAGAAGGGGAAGTGGAGGAAGGAGAGAAAATAAGAGGAGGAGTGACGAGGAGGAACAATTAAATGGGAGAGGTAATTAAGGGTGATGTGTAGGAGGAGGAGGAAGAGGAGTAGGGAACGATTCAAAGAAGGATTTCTTCTGTGTTAGAAAGGAGGAAAAAAACAAACATAGAAGAAATAATTAACCTGTTTACTGCTGCAATGCATTTCAAACCGCGTCCACACATTTTTCACAATGAAACACTGCAGTGGAAATCGGGGCGACATCCCAGGCAGCAGCTGGCGGGGTCGCGAGTGGAGCTGTACCCAAGCCATGGGAAGCAAGAATTCCACCATCTATCCATGTCCAGCGTCTGTCCACTTAAAGTTGATCGCTATAGTACAACGAGGTGGGCAGTCAACACATAGAGAATGAGGAGGAGAATGTAGAGACAATTTTAAAACCACAACAACAGCAAAACCAACAAGAAAAACCAACGGTAACTCAAGAGTTGCTGTTCCTTTTATAATTTTTATAATTTATTTTTTGTTTACCTGTTCCGATGTTTGGTAAGATGACCCCTTTTCTGACAAGGAGGAGAATAGGATTTACGTCATTAATCTATTTTCCCTTTTGCAATTTTGCCGCAGTCCCATCAGATCATAGACCAATATTATGGTCTAAGATCAGATTGAATACTTTGCGTAGCTCTGATTACTTGCCGATGACCTCAGTAGGGCGAACCAGTTCTCTTGGTCTGCGGTCATTAAACGCCAATCAGAGGTAATGCTAGCTGATGCTATAGGAAGCCTAAATACTCAGCATAGTTTATGCAAGTCTGCAGTAACGGTCTTTCTATGCATCTCTCTTATTTTTCTGAAATAGAACTTCCGTCACCGCGTCACTTTCCGCTGATGCTATTAACCTAATGACGATATTTGCATCCGAGTCTGTGTCTCAATATTTGATCATCTCCGGGGCTGTCGGTTAAAATTGCAACTGGGTCCCAGGCATTGCAGCCCAAATGACCGGCCAGAGCACGCTCCGCAGCGATACATCAGCGGCAAAAGTAATAGTTTTAGCCCGTTGTCCAGATTCATCCACATTATACTATTATCGATTACTGAAGCTGTTTCCTGTGGACGATGACCGCGGAAGACTGCAAGGACATCCAGACTTTCAGGTCATGCTACTGTTTAATATATATAATATAATATAGAGTTGTAGGTGTTGCATAAGCAATAGCCTGGATGCTCCGATAGAACAATACTATTACTGACATCAGCGGAAGTGACGGAAGCTGCTAGCAAAATGGTAGGGATGATGATCGCAGAAGCTATCTCACGGCAGAGAATATTGACGAAAGGTGACACAGGCAAGCAATTCCATGAATGTTAGGAATAATATTCGCACTTTAAGAAGGTTGTAATGTGGTAAACCAGCTTGAACTAAGTGGACAAATGCTCATGAATATTTGTACTGGAATGTGTCAACACTATCCTATTGTGTGTGTGTGTGTGTGTGTGTGTGTGTGGGTGGGTGTGTGTGTGGGGGGGGGTGTTGGGTGTGTGTCTAGGTAGAAACGCCTTTATTCTGACATACACTTGAACCTCAACGTACTTTCTTTTGACGGACCCCGTTATTTTGACGTCAAAACAGTGTTCCGTTAGGATTAGGGCTGTTAGGGTTAGGGTTTGGGTTAGTGTTAGAATTAAGGTTTGGGTTAGCTTCAAAAAATGGACAAATTTGTAAAAATATCAAAGTAACGTATGTAGAGTTTCATGAAAGTCATCACAACGGCGTTTCTACACGGTTGTGTGTGTGTGGGCATGTAGAAACGACGTTCTGATGACACACACATGAAACTCCACATGGTTTCTTCTGACTTTTTTGGAAGGCCGTACTATTTTGACGTCAAAATAGTTCTCCGTTGAGTTAGATCTTTTTTAGCATTAGGGTTAGGTTAAGGGTTAGGGTTAGGGAAAGGGTTAAGGATAGCTTCAAAAATTTGAAAATGTCAAAATAATGTCAAAGAAATGCACAGGATATGATAGGTCTTGGTAGTCGTCGTAATAGTATAGTAGCAGTAGTAGTAGCAGTAGTAGTCGTCGTCGTCGTCGTAGTAGTAGTAGTAGTTATAGTAGTAGTAAACGATGACTATTATTATTAGCAATGGCTGACCGTGAAGTCAGTTCAGACATGGTCTGCATGTCCATATTATAAAGCACACTGCGTCTGATAACGATTTGATTTGATAAATTAACCGCCCCGGACACATAAAGCGTATTGGGGTTTCTGATAACCTACAAACGCTTCTGTAATAAGGGGCTTCCACGCTCCCTCAGTCACGTACAGCTTTCGATCGATAGAGGGCCAGCTTCGGCTCCCGATACTGGCTTGATCGAAATAACTCACTCCCCCTACTCCCCTTCCCCCCACCCACCCACCCACCCATCCTTCCACTCGCCCACCCGCTTCCTGCAGAGCCGACAAGCTCAGGATTATACTCTCTCTCTCTCTCTCTCTCTCTCTCTCTCTCTCTCTCTCTCTCTCTCTCTCTCTCTCTCTCTCTCTCTCTCTCTTTCTTTCCCCTTGAGAATCCACTGTGTGATGATGCAATTTTTATCAACAGGTTCTTAATCGTTACACCCCCTGTTGTGCGGCTTATCTTCCACCTGAGGATTAACACCTTACGCTCATCATGAGTATCAAGGTTCACCTGAAGTTATGATGAGCTAGAAGAGGCGTGTCCGTGTAGTCAACGGGGGATAAACTATATAAAACATTTAATATAGGCCTACATGATAAATTGTAATGTGCTCCATCACAAATCTAGGTAGATGTGGATGTGTGTTTATGGATGTGTTGTAACATAGTCTTTATTGTTCAAGACTTACCATGTTCATTGTTTTTAGAGCCGATGTATTTTTTTCTGAACATAGTCATATGTATATATTATACATTTCCTTGCTCTATTATTATAGTTTTAATGTCTCTTATTATTTTCCTATCCTATCCTATCCTATCCTATCTTATCCTTTCCTATCCTATCCCGTAACTCGAAAGTCCTTGGGGCACCACAGATGATCGTTTAACCAGTGCACTCCATCTTTCTTTGTCCTCAACAACCCTCATGGCTTCGCTCTGTGTCAAGCCAGTCCATTCTCGAAAGTTGTCCTCCCACCTCTTTTTCTGTCTCCCTCTTCTTCTGCCTCTTTGCACCGTGCCTTGCAGGATGGTCTTTGCAAGGCCTGATGCTCTGGTAACGTGGCCATACCATCGGAGTTTCCGTTTCTTCCCCACTGTGAACAGGTCATCGTTTTGTCCAATGGTTTGTGTGATGGTCTGTTGGACTTCATCGTTGGTGATGTGCTGGGTATAGCAAAAACTCCCAGAAGTCTTCTGTAGCACCTCATCTCCATGCCTTGTATTCTTCGTTGTAGATCTGCTTTGGGGGTTCGTGTTTCGCAAGCGTATAGAAAGATGGAGATGACAAGGGCGCGCAGCAGCCTTATTTTGGAATGTAGACTGATGGTTGTCTCATTACAAATGGTCTTCAACCTTGTGAGGGCAGCAGTTGTTTGTGCGATCCTGGAGAGGACTTCCTGTCGGGACCCATTGTCTGATACAATGGTTCCTAAATATTTGAAGCTGTGCACTGTGTTGAGGGATTGGCCTTTTTTGTTCTTTTTGGCCTACTGTTCTTTTTTCCGGAAGAGTGGACTACCGCACAGTCCCCATTAATCAGTGTTCGTGCACTTATTCTATGGCACTTAACTGGAACGTTGATGTGCGGTCCTGCTTTCTCCTCGTCTCGTCTGTTGACTACTGAGCTATCGGAGCTCAGTGCTCGCTGCTCAAGTCCTAAGCATGTTAGATCATTGGAATTTGTACTTTCTCAAAGGTCAAGGTCTTTGTGCTTCACAGTTTTCTGAACACGTTTTGCGCTGTGTCTAAAAGTTTACTGGGTGGATTTTGATACCCTTTACCTTGCAGATAGACTATAGTTCACATCGTGGCCTATCATTCCATTTCTCCTTTTTTATCGTTAGAATAAAGCCCAGTCACAACGCGGGCAAGAAAAGTAACACTTAAAATTTTTATTTTTCGGTGTGAGTGTGTAGATTTCTGTAAATACATTTGAATGGCTCGCCAGCTTGTTATAAATGTTAGCGTGCACGAGTATTTGACTTTAAACTTGGAACTTATTTGTGTGACCGTTTCATAGTCGACGAAGCCTTTTACTCATTATTGACCTTATAAGAACATCCACAAGGAGTTGCTGTTTTCATCTGCAAGGTGAAACATCCTTTCAAAACAACCTCGGAACACCACAGACAATGAAAAGAAACATTAGGTAAAGGGCGGTCACCATTCTATACCCTCATCAGCAGTGCGAGTTACCTCCCCTCTGCTAAGGCGAAGTCCATTATTTTGCCCTTTGTCTTTGGTGATATAGCCTAATGCGACGTACGACCGACCGGTGTGACATCGTCAAAGTTCCTAGTATCTTATTTGGGCTGGGAGCGACTGGGAGCATTCTGATTGGTCGACGCATTACAAAATTCGACGCATGCGCACAGTGCTATCGTAGTCTTAGTAAGGATTAGGGTTAGGGTTTAGGGTTAGGGTTGGGGTTACGACGCCTAAGAACATCGTAAAAAAGCCGGCCCGGCTAGACCTGGCGCATACGCAAAGCCGCCAGGCTAAAGTAAGATCCCCGAAACTTTGACGATGTTACACCGGCTATTTCAAAGTTTTTTTGTTTGTTTTTTTACTCCAGATATTATCGGGAAATTACAAAAAAAAATCGTATACATATCATTTTTCTTTATCATGACTGGCGTTTTTGTTTCAGCCATTAATCAAAAGGCTTATATTTAAAAATGTGTCTTCCTGTGATATTGATAAAGGGAGACAACTGAAGTACAAGTTTGTGTAAACCGCAACGCCGTTTTATTTACACAACCCTTTCGTCTCCCCATAGGCCAACATTATTTATATGCACACCGTACACAAATTGTCCACGTGTACTTCCAAACCCGGTCATCGTCCGAAATAAGGTGCATTCAGTTATCTTGACAAAGCTCACCCTGACAAAAGATAGACCCATAAATAAGTTTAACGCATGTCTCCCCCTCCATTAAAAATAAAATCTTATTTTCATCAGCCCCCCCCCCCCTCCCCCCAAATGTATATTGTATTGTATTGTATTGTATTGTATTGTATTGTATTGTATTGTATTGTATTGTATTGTATTGTATTTAAATCTTCAGGTAATACTGCTACCCTGATAGTCTGCCTAAGGCGCCAGTAACACAATTGTTAAACTACAAGTTTCTTCAACCCCAACAAAGCAATAATACCGATCAGCGTGTTGGTCCCGAGTGTCGCCTGAAAGAAGAAGAAATAAAAGGAAGAAGAAGGAGGAGGAGGAGGGAGGAGGAGGAAGAAGAAGAAGAAGAAGTTCAAGGTTTATGAAGTTTTCCGTGCTCGCAAACTAGGCCAAGACGCATAATTGGAGTACAGCCATGTCTATAGTTCTCAAGGCTCGATGGTACAGCCACAGGCGCTCGTATGTCGCGTCTTTTCATAGATATATATCAAAGTACTGAGAGGGACGCGTTCTATAGAGGACGCTATCGTATCCCGTTACGTGTGCCTGTAGGTGCGACAGTTAATATTCCCGCATGTATGTGTGAACACAGAGTTCTAGTGAGTCGGAACTCCACATCAAATGAGGGGGGGGGGGGGGACAATAACCTATATTCTGGCGCCCGTATCGAGTCGAGATGTGAGCACAATGGAGTGCTGACTGTATACTTATATTCTAGTTAGTAAAAAGAAAGGAAAGAGATTTCTCTTATATAGCGCACTTACAAGCTCAGAGAGCTTCTCAAGGCGCTGGCCCGTAATATCCAGCAATCACAAAATAATTTGCTGAAGTCAGGATTCGAACCCACGTCGCCCAAGACGCACTCACACAAGTCGTGCGCTCTGACCACTGAGCTATCCCTGCCGCCAGTAGAGGGACGCTATTCACAGAGATGCTGGCGCCTGTGGTCTGAAGTGATCCTCAATGGATGCATCAATAGAGAGCCGTCTGTTAGCGAAGAAGATCACCCGTGACGTTATTAGGGATCTTCATGCTTACGCGCCCATAGGAGAGCTTTCACATGAACAGTGTGGATTAAAACACGCTTCTCTGATCATAATTATTAATAAATAGGTTCAACACGCTGATCGTTAAGTGTGCGCAAAGAATGATCTCAGACTCACTATTGCATGTTAACTAATAGGTAAGGGAAACACAGATCTTTAGGGGCATAGAACATGGACCCTGTGGGACATGGGCAAATACTATATATGTATATAAGCTCTTTGACATGGGACCCTGCGAAACATAGAACCATGTGGAACATATAATCCTTTGGAACTAGAGCTGTGAAAATGTATCAATTCAATTCAATTCAATATTTTAATTTAAAGTCTTTTCACAAGAATGTGATTTTAGACAAACATAACAAACAAAGAAACAAACAAACAAATAGAAATTGTTAATTATAGTATCTTAAATAAATCTGTTCCGACAATGATACGCGCGATGTCCGGTAACATCGAACTATATAAGATGACTCTATAATATCGTCTTGTGCACATAAAATAATTCCATTTTCTTTGTACAGTGCTGTTAAAACAGTACAATCAAATAATATTATGTTGTTAGGAAATATGTGCTGGGACTATTTCCTAACAACATAATATTATTTGATTATACAAGTAACATTTTTCTGAGAGAAAGGTAGAAAGACATGGAAATGTATACCTTTATATAGGGACATAGAACCAGGTGGAACATAGAACCGTGTGGAAACAGAGCTGTGGAAATCTATAGACATAGAAATATAGATCAGTGAGAATATCTCCCAGCTGTAGGAACATAGGATTGTCCTCTCGCATTTTCCAATCTCCACGTGTGTGACCCGACTCTCGCGAGCTGCTGATGTAGTGTGGGGAAGTGGTAGGTGATGAGGGAAGGCAGTGGAAGTTGGGGGATGAGGGATCCGGGAATAGTACTGTAGTCGTTATTGTGCAAGCGTTTGCCGAGATAACCTTGACACAAGATAAGCATGTTAGCATCCTATTTCCTTGTTGTTTCCTACAAAGTGTTAGCTTATTTGGAGTCCCTGGAGGCCTACTTCAAGCGACATATTGATGGAGTGTCGGAGATCTTCCGGTACTATGATCTAAACTATTGATTTAATAGCAAGCCCTATTGCAAGCCTGCCGGTGTGACATCCTCACAGTTCCTAGTATCTTAGCTGGGCTGGGAGCGAATGGGAGCATTCTGATTGGTCGACGCGTTACAAAATTCGACGCATGCGCACAGTGCTATCATAGTCTTCGTAAGGGTTAGGGTTAGGGTTTGGGTTAGAGTTAAGAGTTTAGGGTTAGGGTTAGGGTTTGGGTTAGGGTTAGGGTTATGACGCCTAAGAACTTCGTGAAAAAGCCGGCCCGACATGACCTAGCGCATGCGCAAATGCGCTCGGATAAACTAGGAGACCCGGAACTTGAAGGATGTGACACCGGAACACAAACTCCACTCTGCGTCTATGTCGTCTTGAAATACATGAAGTGACCCAGTTTTGATAGTTGCTATAGAATCCCGAGCGGGCCCCGAGTCTTCGTATGAGATTAGTAAACTTGAAATAACTGTTCAGTTTTATATTTATAGTGATCAATATAATTAATGTAGAACGACGAACACACGCTCATGAAGAGTCTCAAGCAGTGAATGAGTCGAGTATATATAGTTCTCTGTCATTGTATGATGAGTACACGCGCACCTACTAAGTTCAATTCAGTGTATTGAAATTAAATGTCCTTGCTAGGTGCACGAGGACTAGCAATAAACTGTTATGAGAAAATAACCCTAATCGATTTTTTTTAAAACCACACACACACAAAAACCTCACACATATTTAAGTTCATATTTATGATAAACTAGTGCTAGGTACACATCCTATCCTATCCTATCCTATCCCGTAACTCGAAGGTCGTTGGGGCAACACAGATAACCATCTTTCGCTGTCCTCAGCAACCCTCATGGCTTCGCTCAGTGTCAAACCAGTCCATTGTCGAATGTTGTCCTCCCACCTCTTTTTGTACACATGCACCTAGTACCTACTAAATACAAGTCTAGGTAAGTCTATATTGGGTGCATGTGCACCAACTAACGTGAATAAGATCTTTCTCCTACTTGTTAGTTCGTTATTGTATACATGTACGCTAACCTTTGTGTTGTCTTCTTAATATGTTAACAGTTACTGTGCATCACACACGAATATCCTTGTGCAAATGGGGACAATAAAGATTCGTTATTCGATATTATTCGTTATTATTTAGTTAGTCATTGTTTATAGGGGCCAGTGGACTGCAAAAAGTCGAATCAGGGACTCAACTTGGTTGAAAGAGGGCTCACCCCTGATCCCTCTAAAAGATCCGCTGAAACAACCCTAAGAATAATTATAAACATCATTATAAAATATTAACAAAACACATACATATTAAATGCCTACATTGCTAAGTAATAATACCATAGAAAGCCTTAGTGACCATTTGGCAGAAAGCGTCCAATATCTCAAAGCTGACACAAAGAGTTTTGGGAGAGTTTTCAAGAAAAAAAAGGTAGGTGATGTTTAGTTAGTTAGTCATTGTTTATAAGGTCCAGCGGACTGCAAAGAGCCGAACCAGGACCACAAATTGGTTGAAAGAGGACTCGCCCCCGATCCATACAAAAGATCTGCTGAAACAACCCTAAAAGTAGCACTGACAGATAAGATAAGATAAGATAAGAATATTTATTTACCAAGTAAAAACGTTACAAGGATTTTGGTGTGGCATGGCGACAGTGAAATACATCCTTTCTTGCTCAGTCATTCATCGTGTCATCTCATCTTTGGAGATGAGGTGCTACAGAAGACTTTTGGGCTTTTCCTATGCCCAGCACATCAAAAATTACGAAGTCCGACAGACCATCACATATAAGTCATGGGACAACATGATGACATGCTCACAGTAGTGAAGACTGGTCTAGCGAAGAAGATAGTAGATTGATACAACAGATTAGGAACGAGAAAGAACAGATGAGAATGAGAGAAACAATGGTAATTTAAAGCACTAAATTTTCACAAAAGTCTGGATACTATTTATACAGAAAACCAAGGATCGCAAAAACAACTGCTGCACTGAAAAGATTGAAGCCCATTTGGAAAGACAGGACCATCACTCTACATTCCAAATAAGGTAAGGCTGCTGCGCTCCCTTGTCATCGCCATCTTCCTATACGTTTGCGAAACATGGACCCTCACAGCAGATCTACAACGAACAATACTTTGGAGATGAGGTGCTACAGAAGACTTCTGGGCTTTTCCTATGCCCAGCACATCACCAATGACGAAGTCCGACAGACCATCACATATAAGTCATGGGACAACATGATGACATGCTCACAGTAGTGAAGAAACGGAATTTCCGATGGTTGATTGATTGATTGATTGTTGCTTTAGGTCCAGCGGACTCTTCCGAGCCAAATCAGGACCGGACAACCCCCGATCCGCATAAAAGATCTGCTGAAACAACCCTAGTGGGAAAACTGAATGCCCTCCACCGGCCAGTCACTTTACAATAAAGACATCCCACGCAGGGGACGGCTGAGGCTTTACCCCAACTACTCGAACCCCCGGTTACAAAAACAAAATAGAATACAAACATCATTATAAATTATCAACAAAACACATACATATAAAATGCCTATAATATTGCTAAATAATAACATATTTCCGATGGTATGGCCACGTCACAAGAGCATCAGGCCTTGCAAAGACCCTCCTCGAGAATGGACTGGCTCGACACTGAGCGAAGCCACAAGGGCTGCTGAGGACAGAGAAAGATGGAGTACACTGGTTAAACGATCATTTATAATGCCCCCAAAACCTTCCGAGTTACGGGATAGGATAGGATAGGATAGACAGAAAACCCCGGCATCCAACGAGGAGCGGTGGGTGGTGTATTTCTCCTACTTGTGAGAATTTCCAGATGCTGGAGTAAGATGTATGCATGCCAGAAATTTACTGTAAATTTATTATGATTAGTATTAACCCTGTAGATATATATTATTGTTACTAGTAGGCAAAGGACAAAGATATTAACAAAATTATAAATCACACACACACACACTTACACCGTTCAGACCACAAAGAGACTTTAGTTTTCAATTTTAAAAGTTTTATTTCACTGGTAACCAAGGCAACAAGAACACAATTGTCCATTTTTTACAGCTGCTATGACACCCAACATCGTAAAAATTGTACACATTTATTCAATTACATGAAAGCGTTAAATCTGCTAACACCTCATGCACTGATTAACAAGCGATGCAAAAACAAACAAAAAAATTCACACCCGTTTCCAACCAAGCACCAACATTTGACAAAATGAATACCGGTGACGATGGCTCATGGTGACGAAGGTTCCATTTACGATAAAAAATGGTTCTGTTTACGGTGTTTCCACACCCCAAAAAAAAACAAGCACAAATTTAGATTAGAATAGCTGGCACAAATAATAATAAGGATGCCAAGTCAAAATTACAGACTGTAAAAAATGCAACCCGTCATAGCCATTTTTAGTATAATACTGCATCATTGCATGCCATACTGACTTCCATTTCCAAACAGAACAAAATCAGGGAAACAAGCGGCATTGATTAGTTAGTTAGTTATTCATTGCTTACAGGGTCCAGCGGACTGCAAAGAGCAGAATCAGGACCACAAATCAAAACCACAACTTCGCTGAAAGAGGACTCACCCCTGATCCGTATAAAAGATATATACCAAAACAACTCTAGTGGTAACAATTAGGCACTCCACCAGCCGGTCACTTTCAATAAAGACATCCCACGCAGGGGACGCTGAGGCTACAGCTGAGGCTATACTCTAATTTATTGAACACCCGTTTACAAAAACAAAATAGAATACAAACATCATTATAAAATATCAACAAAATGCATACATATAAAATGCCTACATTGCCAAATAATAACATCATAGTGACCATTTGGCAGAAAGCATCCAATATTTCCAAGCTGCTCCAACGGACCTCACACACAAATTTATGAGGAGTTTTGTCCCTGAAGAGTTTTCAAGAAAAAGGTAGGTGACTGGTCTAGCGAAGAAGAAGATAGTACAGTAGTTTGATAGAAATGAGTAGGAATGAGAAAGAACAAAGTAAAAAGACAGCTACAGTGGAAATTTAAAGCACTAAATTTCCAGAAGTGGGGATACTATATATACTGAAATCCCCAGCACCCCCACGGGGGGTGCGGCATTGATTTGGAATTTTTGGTGTCAATATTTACAATAACAAATGTCCAACTGCACAGCTCTACACATGTACATAATAATGATAATATTGTCACAACTTGTCTCAAGCGGTTACAAATGTAAAAATTAGTTATTTTATTTTTCATTAAATTTTTCTTGTATTAACAAAACATATATAAAATGCCTACATTGCTAAATAATAATATCATAGGAAGCCCTAGTGACCATTTGTCAGAAAGCGTCCAATATTCCCAAGCTGACCCAACAGACCTCATACACAAATGAGGAGTTTTGGAAGAGTTTTCAAAAAAAGAAGGTAGGTGACTGGTCTAGCGAAGAAGATAGTATAGTAGATTGATAGTCTAACAGAGTAGGAATGAAAAATAAGAAAAACAGCCACAGTGGGAATTTAAAGCACAAAATTTCCAGAAAATGTGGATACTATTTATACAGAAAGCCCTGGCACCATCGTGGGGCATATGGTTTTGGTACCAGTTGGCTGCAGACTTTTGAAACCCGAAAACACAGCACACAATGGCACAAGGGAAACAACGAACATGAAGTGGGGACCTAACCCTCTTCAGTATTTGCCCAGGATCAGACTGAAGATAACTTTCTAAGTTTCTACCAATAAAAATGTATACGACACGCATTCAGTTCACACACACACTAAGAAACCTGCCCTATGACCTTAGTGTAATACTAAAACTAAAAGGCATATATTGAGCAAAGTGAATATGCTGTCAGTTTAATGCAAACAAACGTTACAAAGCCAGATTACATTTTCAAGCCTAAAAACAAATTTAACCAAAATTAATATTTGTGAAGTGATGGCATCTATCATTGGGATTGTATGGCCACACACAGCAATACAATTCGCCAACCAAAGTACAATATTCTGAATGATGGAGCTTCCTAAACACATGTTGCTTGTTACTCATGAATTATTGGTGGATTGTTTTTTTTTGGTTTTGTATGTTTGTTTGTTTTTATATTTTATATATTTTTTACTGTATTGTATGACAAAGCATTATGCCTAAAATAAATTCATGTGTACTTCAAACTGGATACAGCAGCCATCATAATTATAACATGCAAAAAAAGCAATAAAGATTCTGTATTCTGTATTAAAAGTGTGGACTCAAACAAAATGCCCATGGCAGAGTAAAATCCTGCAAAATATTAACTGTACAAATGAAAAATTAATACAGTTCCAATATGATGAATTTGGTTTTTAACTCTTCGTGCCTCAAAAGAAAATATTATAAAATTAAACGTGTAAATGAACTAAATTCATGGTGTATATTACTATACGTATAAATCAACTAAAGTTTTTACAAAATGACTTTTAGTTTTAAGGCTAAAAAATCCAAAACAGCTCCATACATAAACTAGAAGGGCAAAGCCCGTATGACTCACATACACCTTATGGAACTCGCAATATTTAAAATGAAAATGAGTGCCCAGAAAAAACAAAATGAAATAGTGGCACTAAAATACAAAGGAACATCGACTTTGATCTTTCTATGCTTTTGAACTTGAAATGACATTGATTTATGGCTCCAAATACACTCATGAAATATTAAATAAAGTACAGCTAAAGTTGTATTACGCCAAAAATACTGACCTTGAGGTGACCTTGACCTTCAGTGACCTTGAGATTACCTTGACCCTCACGTGATCTCTTATGCATTTCTCATGATCAAATAACCCAATGCTATGGGTTAAATAACACTGTACGATAACCTAATTGTATATTTTTGCAAAGCCTAAAATTACCAAAATCAATACATGTATGAACATGTATGAAATATCAATCTAGCATATCTAAATGATAGATAGATAATTAAATAGATAGATAGATCTAGATAGATAGATATTTAATGTTTATAGGGTCCAGTGGACTGCTAAGAGTCGGATGAGGACCACATTTTTTTGGCATTTTTCTTTTTTTCCAGATGATCCCCAAAATGTTTAGGGTCGGGCCCAAAAATTATTGTTGGTCAGGATACCGTAAGCAGAATGGTTTTTTTGGTGTGTTTTGGGGCCTTGGGTCTTATCTTGCACAGATTAATGAAAAACTGGAAATTGTTTTTGGGGTGTGAGAGTATATAGACTGACAACAGTGACATTGCTATGCATGCAAGTCCCTTCAATAATGGTACTGGATGCAGTCAATACAAAAATTTTCAAAAATAAAAATGCGATTTTCTTTCCGTCTTCCAATAGCGATCTCCCTGCCTTTATACCACCTGTTTGAGTGCTGGATTGTATTTGTTGTGTGTGTATGTGTGTGTGAGGGTGGATGAGACAGGTGAGCGTGTATGTTGGTACAGATCGCCGCGCTTTGAGCCTGATTGATTTGGGGAAAGGCGCGTATATAGCATCCTGTATTATTATTAATATTATTATTAATGTTATTATTATTATTATTATTTAAGTCCAAAAATACAGAACTGTTGAAGCTTGGTTCTCTATTCTTCCAAGTTATAAATAAAGCATACTGTGGTAATGCATTCACATAATATATACTGAATATATATTGTATACATTGCCGAGTACTTTATTTAATAAAAGCATAATCACCAATTTATCCAATGTAATTTAACAATGTATAAAATTACTGATTTTACGAACGAAAATGAAAATTTAATAAAATGACAATATTGTTAAAACATCAGTAAAGACTAAAAGAGTTGTTAAAAAAACACAAGGGCAACATAACAATTGCTGCTTTTGGGTGAGCAATACAATCTGATGAGCCAGTTTTGTTGTAAAAAATATAAAAAGCGTATGCATCAGAACATTTTAAGTGAATCTGAGGAGGGCAAGAAGAAGGTTTGAAAGTAAAACTGCAATTTTAACAGAAAATGAGAAATTTTGTCACTCTGTACAGAGTAGACTGAATATTTGAGCAGCTGGGAGACCTGGATGGGGCGAGTTTGAACGTATGTCTCCGATCTTATACATTTTAAGTTTAGAATTTTGTTACCTAAAGAAAATAAAAACTAGAATTTCTACAAGCTTACAATGGTATGCGAATAACTTCTATCTAAGAGAGTGCTGTAACTCCGTACAGTGAAGACTGAATGTTTGAGCAGTTGGAAGCCCTAGATGTGATCAGTTTAAACATATTTATCTGATCTTGTGCTTTTTTATTTGTTTTTTCCACCCTATAAGTTACAAAGTCCAAGAAAACTAGAAGTTGAACAGTTGCAATGGTTGGTGACATAAAACACGGATTTATCTGACCTTCACTGCTTTTCACTATACCATTGCCATTGGGACTGAGAGGTGCTTCAATAAAGACTAAAGTCAAGAGGGAAAAGATCAGTGAAGTCTATTTTTTTAAAAGAATATTATTATAACATGTTTAGTTGGCACAAAAAGTGCCAGAAACATGCATCAAACATATTATCACTCACTTTGAATGTCACTGTCAACAGGTTGTTTCGTGCACAGCATTTTCACATCATGTCCGAAAAACTTATTTCTAGGCCCAGACTGTGGTCCAAAGATGCAACTGCTTCCGTAAATGGACCTTTCACATTGTGACCAGGAATCCAATAAGTACAGTCCGAACTGAAGAAGAACACACGTCCGCTTGCTTGGAATGGATGTGATGGTACTCCAGCATGGCGAGTCACAAGGTTTGTTAACAAAAAAAAGAAGAAAAAAAAAAGAAAAAAAAAAGAAGGAATTTCAATTTACAAGTGCATCATTGGCGTTACACTCCAGTGGAGGGAACTGTGGTGGGGGGCTCTGAGAGAGAGGGAAAGGAGGAGAGGAGAGAGAGTTATCACTGAGGATGGGTGGGGAAGAGGAGCCTGAGTTCATGGAGCTGAATCTCTGTAAGGAAGGGCTGATTGGTCCACTGTTGGTCGGCGGACTGCTGCTCAGAATGTTTTGAATTTCACAGAACAGATTCGCCTGAACCCTCTGCAGCTCCATAGGAGAGGCCGGTGTCTGTGACAACGAGGACATTGAATTCCGCATGACGTTTGCCTGTAAACAAATGTGTAACATTCATAAGTTTTCTAAATAATAGCAATGATAATGAATGAGACACTTAAAAAAAAAAAAATTTAAT